>JAGKRZ010000166.1:0-49019 GCA_020002355.1 Intubia oerlemansii | reverse complement strand
TGGCGCAGAAAAAGGAGTGAGGCGCTGTACGACGAGAGGGGTACTGATATTAAATGATGTCTTGTAGGTATTTCCTAGGTAGTTAAAAAAAAAAAAAAAAAAAAAAAAAAAAAAAAAAAAAGAACAAGGGATCCTGTCACTTCTCGTCATTCAATAGCGAAAAGCTCTCCTGTCCCCGCGCACCTGTGTTCTGGTCGGCATGTCGCCATCTCGTCTCGGCCGCTCCTATCAGATTTTTTTTTAGTGTGCCATCTCTGGCCAATCAGGACTCGCCAAGATTTTGCCAGTTCCTGACCCCCGTCTCGGCCGGCGTTCCGGGTGGACGGAGTCGCCGGAGGGCGGCATGGTCATTGCGGACAAGATATAACCGGATGATTTCCGGTCACGGATATCATGTGCCGGACATTCCGAACAAGACCGATAATGAGGACGGCGATTCGTACTTCGTAGACGGTCTGGAAGGTATCACAAAGCGGGACATCGCGACGGCGATGTGATATCACGTGATATGCACCAAGACGAGATAAAGAGACGACACATCCATGAAACAAGACGTTCATATGCAATGCAGATATACATGAGAGGACAAGACATGGCAAAAAATGAGATACACAGGTAGGCCGTCGTACATCACAACGTATTGCTTTGTTAACTTTTTTTGATCATTCGTGACTGTAAAATTCCCAATGCCGTAAACCCAAAACACAACTCCGCCAAAGGACAAAGAGACTTGAGCTTTGTTTCCTTTATATTTTTTCACATGTCTGCAGGTATTCCCTCCCAGAGGGAAGGGGAGACTCGTTTGGTATCAAACCATCCCGTTTCGTGGTGGGTGTGGTGGTAAGGGGAAATTTACTCCGAGGCAGTGACAGCACGAGCTGAAAAAAGTTAGCATGAGAAGATAAAAAGACATTCGTACAACCAAAGGCGACTTACTGTAGATCTTCATCTTGCTGTGGCTGACAACCTCCTTGATCTGGCCCTTCTCCTCGAGGTCCTTGAGGCACCGGCGGGCGAGCGAGCCGTTGATCTTGAGGCGGTCGACAAGGGTGGCGACGGTGACGAGACGGTAGGACTGGACGTCCTTGTACATCTTCTCCGAGGTCTGCTTGTCAAGCTGGACGGCGTGCTGGGCCTTGTCCTTGACTGCAAGAGAGAGTTAGTCTTGTGTGTTTGCGAGTGAGTGTGGTCATAGCCCATGACGAAGGCCGGCCATCATGTCCCCCCCCCCGCCAGACAGCAGACGTCATGTGAGGGATGTCGTGAAAAAGTCCAAGTTGAGGATGTATGAGCTCATGCGGATTCGTTCATGTACGGAGTATGTGCGGTTGATGTAGAGTTGTCGTCTTTGACTCTTGCGTTCTTGTTGATGCTCATTGTCGTGAGAGGCGTTTTTGTCTTGTCGTTTTTTTTTTTTTTTGCTGCTTTCTTCGCTTGCACTCTGCTCTTTTGCTCGCCGTATGCCGCTCACAAGTCGTCTGCCGTCTGCGCTTTCGGCCTCGTCATCGCTCTCATAGTTCGTCTCTCGACAGAAAACATACCCTTGCCCTTCGACCACTTCTTCTTCTGCTTCTTCGCACCAGTTGCTGCGGGCGCCATTTTTGCTGTTTGGTGATGTGACGGTTGGAACTTGGAGATCGCACAAAAAGAGAAAGGAGAAAAGAAAAAAGGAAGAGTATAGACCAAAGTAAAAGAGAGGGGACACAGAAAAAAAGGCACCAAAATTAGCCAAGCGTGCAAAATCCGCAAAAAGCCAGACCAAGCCCTGCCCGCCAAATAATTCCTCCTTTGCCCATCCAGGATTTTTGGTGTGCTAAATTTGTTATTGGTCAGAAAAATTCATCAGTCCCGCTTTTTAAGGCGGCGGGCATGGGCAGATCAAAAGCGTGACCTGCTGACAAAGAGCCCTAATTTATGAGCTCATCATTGGCCAATGCCCTCCCATAAAACTGGGCCCGGCTGCAAAAAATGGCGGGCCCTTTTGCGCTGGAAGCCCTCCACCTTGTGGCGACTAGCCTGGAAATTTCCTGGCGGAGCGGTGGGCGAGAAAAAAAACCAATCTCGAAAAGAAAGTGCCCCAAACTCTCACACCCACGCCACGACATCGACAATCA
This sequence comes from Intubia oerlemansii, assembly GCA_020002355.1. Lineage (NCBI taxonomy): Eukaryota > Fungi > Ascomycota > Sordariomycetes > Ophiostomatales > Ophiostomataceae > Intubia > Intubia oerlemansii. The sequence goes on along the minus strand of JAGKRZ010000166.1, from coordinate 46,905 downwards.
ATCCCATACGGCCAGCGCCCTTTTTGTCGACAACCCCGACTCTTTTTCACCAAACCTCACCAAACAACAAAAAAAAAATCGACAACATGTCTGAGGCTGAGATCGAGGTCGCGCCCGTCTCGTACAAGGTCCTCCCCAAGGAGGTTACCGACGAGATCGGCTCCGTCAAGCTCTTGTACGAATCCCGAACATTTTTTTTACCCCCCGTTGAATCCGCGAGGACAGAGAGGAGATCATCCTTGGAAAGCAAAGGGCCCTGAGCAAGGGAAGGACAACGGGAACAAAAAAGGCAGTCGACGGAAAGCGCCCCTATCATTTCGCCATATTCGCAAAAAGAAAACTGTCCTGCAATTTTCTACTGCGATGGCTTTTGTTTTTTTGGTGGCTTTGTGATGGGACGACCAGAGACTGGCCTTGTGCCGACGACCGAAATCCTTTCTCAGAGGGGCCCTGCTGCCGACATCGATCGACTCGCAACGACTATCGACACGTATGGAACAGTTGGCTGACTGAACTTTTTTTACAGCAACAAGTGGAGCTACGAGGATGTTGAGATCCGTGACATCTCGCTCACGTAAGTTTTTTTTTTTAGGATGGGAAGGTTGAAGAGAGAGAGGCAGACAGAGGGAGAGACAAGGTGGTTGCAGAAGCGACATGACGTTGCATCAAGAGACGGATAGATGGATGGGACATCGCGCGACAAGCACGACAATGTGAAGAGCATCTTGCTAACTTCTTGCTACAGGGACTACATCCAGATCCGCTCGCCCGTCTACATCCCCCACTCGGCCGGCCGCTTCGCTGCCAAGCGTTTCCGCAAGGCCAACTGCCCCATCATTGAGCGCCTGACCAACTCGCTCATGATGCACGGCCGCAACAACGGCAAGAAGCTGATGGCTGTCCGCATTGTTGCCCACGCTTTTGAGATTGTACGTACAAGGTCGAGGAGTGAAGTAGGATGACGAGCCCTGCTAACAGACTAGATCCACCTCATGACCGACCAGAACCCCATCCAGATCGCTGTTGACGCCATTGTCAACTGCGGCCCCCGCGAAGACTCGACCCGTATCGGCTCGGCCGGTACCGTCCGGAGACAGGCTGTCGATGTCTCGCCCCTGCGCCGTGTCAACCAGGCCATCTCGCTCCTGACCACCGGTGCCCGCGAGGCCTCGTTCCGCAACATCAAGTCCATTGCCGAGTGCCTGGCTGAGGAGCTGATCAACGCCGCCAAGGGCAGCAGCAACTCGTACGCCATCAAGAAGAAGGACGAGCTCGAGCGTGTCGCCAAGTCCAACCGGTAAATTGGTTGTTCTGTATATTTTTTTCTTTGTTGCAAAAAGATAGGGAAAAAAAGACTTGTTGCGAGGTTTGGGTCTCTTTTATTTTACTTTTATGGTTGTGGGCTGGTGTTACTTGTTCCATACAAATATTTGAGAGAGATATTTGGAAGTTCCTCATGGTCTTTTTTTCCCCTGTGTGTTGCCTGTCCCACAGCCAGAAAGCAAAAGAAAGAAGAGTGTGAAGGAAGGATTAAAAAAAAAAGAGTTGGTGGCCACATCAAAAAATTCAAAAAATTATTTTCTTGTTCATTTTATATCTATTTTTGAAATTTGGCCGTGAAAATAAAAGGAACTTTGCGAGGGCGTTTCTAAAAGGAGGCAATCCCTAAAATGAATCAAAACTTTTGAAATTCTATCTTGAAATCTCTATATTCTAGTCATGGATCTTGTCAGTCTCTAGACAGACAACCGCCGAAACATGCCAACGTGCTGCATGCCTTCTTCCCACCATGTGCCCATGCCCTCGTCCACCTTAAAGCCGAGCCGCTTGTAGAAGCCCATGGCATGCGTTTGGGCGTGCAGACAGACCAGTCCCTTGAACTTGGCCTTTTCGTTGCCAGCATCGCCATCGAAGTAGGTCGGGTTCTTTTGGATCCAGTCGAGCGCCGTCTGCACCAGAAAGAGGCCCAGCCCTTTGCCGCGGTGCTCCTTGAGAACGGCAATACGGCCCAGCTTGACATACGGCTCGTGGCCGTCGTGCAGCGTCGTCGCCCGGTCGCCCGCCCCGCCATTGTCCGGCTCGGGCGCAGGCCCGTCCTTGGCCGGGATAAACTCGAGCTCAGACGCCGGCGTGCTAGCCGTTGGTGCTGATGTACCGTCTGCCTTTTTCACCCACTTGCCCGTCACCAGAAAGGCGCCGTCAATGATGGAGTAGGCGGCGCCCGGGGTGGGATGCGGCGGCTGCGGGTAGGGAACGAGGCGCATGGTGCCGGCGGGCGTTGTGTCGTCGCCCAGGTAGGCCACCCAATGCACAGACCGCGGGTCGTCGTCGTCGAGCTCGCTCTCGAGCGGCACCTTTTGCTCGAGAATAAAGACGCTGTGGCGCACCGTCATGGCATCGATAAAGGTCGGCTCAATCTCGCTGGCGCGGGGCTGCTCGCGAGGAAGACATTTTTGGTTGTAGGCGTCGGTCTTTGGCCGGGAGACGAGGACCGCCCGAGGGGCGTCTTGTGCTAAGCTCATTTTGGAGGACGGAAGGGGCGGTTCTTAAAAAGGCAATGGCTCGTTTTGGATGCCAATGTTGTCGGCGATGTCGCAGCAAAAAGAGAGAAAGGAAAAGTTGTCGTTGGTGGGACCAATCAGAAGACGGCGCAGTTGTTCATCCACGTAAAAAAAAAACGATCGCCACCAAATTGAGGGAGACGGTAAACTGGGCAGCAAAAACAAAGTGGTATCATATTCAAAAATAAGCAGAAAAAAAGACAAGAAGCGAGGAGGAAAGAAGCATCAAAAAAGTAGCCAAAAAAGACGCAAAAAAGATGCAAAAACGGCCGACAAAAATAGACGCCAAGTCATTTCCGCATGATCTTGAGCAAAGGTGCAATGCGAGACCGCTTGCTCAAGCCAACGCGGTATGGCACTCGGGCAGCCTGCTGAGCATTTCCAAGAGAGCTCACAACAGGCGGCGGTGGTGCAGCAGCCTTTTTCTCTGCCACAGCAGCTGGCGGTGCGGGATCCTCGACGATTTTGGAAGCCTCTTGGAATGAACCGGAAGCCGAAGCAGATGCAGATGCATTACCGCTTGTTTCTCGTAGAGGTGTGTCTGCAGTCGCAATTTCCCCATTCTTCTCTTCCATCGTCTTCTTGTCCTGCTCCTGCTCCTTTACCTCGTCGGTCTCCTTTTCTTGCTGTTTCTTTGGTCGCCCGCGCTTTCCTTTATCAGCGGGTTTGCTGGCCGTTTGTGCATCCTGGACGACCTCGCTGGCATCAGCATTGTCCGGCTTGACCTCTGTATCTTCCTTGACTTCTGCGTCCTCCTTGGCCGCCTTGGCCACCTTGGCCGCCTTTGGCCGTCCTCTCCCACGCTTTGCAGTCGTCTTGGCTGGAAGCTTATCCTCGACTGTCAAGTCTATTGGAAGCTCGGCCATGCTGGTGCTCTCTGCCGTTTCCTTCTTCTTCCGTCCTCGTTTGCCTTTAGCAGGAGCAGCTGTCTCTTTTTGCACAGTCTCCGCGTGGACAGGAACAGTCTCAATCATGACAGGCTCAGCTGGTATGGCCTCCTTGGTTTTCTTAGTCTCCTTGGCCTCCAGAGGAAGAGGCCGCTCCACGGCTTCATAGTCGTCATCATCGTCGTCCTCCTCATCCGATGCAGCAATATAGAGTGCCGTCGTCTTGGACTTTGTTCGTGCGGAAGCCTTGGCTGTCCTTTTAGGACTAGGATGTGCTTGTAGAGGATCCCATATGTCGTCGTCGTCACGGTCGACCGTGGCCTCTTGCTGTTGTCGTGGCGGGACGGGCTCTGCAATAATATCTGGGGAAGAAAAGGGCTGGTCATGTTTTGTCAGTGCGGTTCACAATGCATTCGATCGCCCAACCCGGAGATGGACTCACCTCCGGCACAGCACGACGTCGCTTGGGTGTTGCAACGTGAACAACGACAGGGGGCTCAACGACGGGCTCAACGACGGGATCGACCACAGGCTCGACCACGGGCATGACAACAGGCTCGTCCGGCAGCATGAGAGCCTCTTCGGCAATATTCCCCCACGGGTCACTGCTGCTGGCGGCCGGTGCGCGGCCCGAAGACGCATAGATGCTCGGTGTCGTGTAGGCAATCGTGCTCTCGCTGGGCGGGTGCTGGTCGCCAAGGTTGTTGGCGTGCAGAGCGTAGTGAGTCTGTGGCGCGCTGGTGGCCATCAGCTGCTCCTGGATGAGCTGCACGCTCTCGTTGCTGCTAAAGGATGCCGCGTTCACAGCGGGCCCGCCATGTGCATATGCGCCCATCATGCTGGGCTCCAGAGGCTCCATAGGAATCGAAATCTCAAAGTCGGTCGACGAGGGCCGCGGCCGTTTTGGCTCTGCATCCAGCTCGACAACAATCGACTCGTCGTGCCTCCTCTTGAGGCCGCCGTTGGACTGAGGCCTCTGGTCTTCATAGACTTGGCGAAAAAAAGACGGATCGGTCGACTCGGTCAAGAGGTTGGTCGAGGTGCTCGAATCGACGGCGGCCAGCTCGTCGCGATCAGCGTCAACGGGCAGGGGGAGGCGCGGCGGACTCGCCAGCGGGCTCAATGGCTCGTCATCGTCGTCCGAGTCGTACACAACTTTTCGAGTAGACATTGTGCTGGGGGGGAAGGGTGCGATTCCGCGGGAAAAATCTGCTGTCGTCGCCGTTGAGAGGGGTCGACTCGCGGTCCATGTAAATAAAACAGCACCAAATGACGCCAATAATATCCTCTCTGTAGGACCCTAGACGCAAAGCCAAAAAGACGCGCTGGTGACGCGCCGGCACGTGTTGTGGGGAAGCACATGTACCTCACACCAAACTTTTGCAGAGGGGTACGTCATGCATGATGGGCATCTTTCATATTCCATCTTGCGCTCGTCGTGCATTTACATATTCGCAAAATTGTTGCATCAGACAAACAAACAGCCACCTCTTTTCATACTTTGCGCGGCAGCACTACACACAAAATGCCTCCACAGATTGCAGCGGCGCGACCGTCGGGAAGCAGCGGTAACAACGGCTTCCGCGGCACAGGTCCATTCAAGCCGCCACGGCCAGCAGCACCGTCGCGGCCGTCGGCACCGTCTGCCCCTTCAGCTCCTTCAGCTTCTTCCGCATCGCGCCGGCGTGTCGACGTTGATATCAGCGACGACGACAACGACCAAGAAGAGGCTGGTCGCGTCCATGGCACGAGCCGTGTCAGCAACGTCAGCAGTGCCAGTCGGCGACGAACAAGAGACGAGGTCGATGGGGATGAGGAAGAGAGCGCGTCGAAGAGAAAGGCGGGCAGCAGTGGGAAGGTCGAAGAAGAAGGAGAAGAAGGAGACAAAGCCAAAGAGACCAAAGAAGCCAAACCTGCTCTGCCGCCGGCTGTGCTGGCGCGCGTTCTGAACCACTTCTTCCATCACCCTCAAGGCACATCGACGCGTCTGACGCAGGACGCGCACTCGGCGATTGACAAGTACATTGAGATTTTTATCCGCGAGGGCGTGGCGAGATCCATTGCCGAACGCAACGACGGGTCTTTTTTGGATGTACGTTTTGGGGCTTTATATATATATATATATATATATATATATATTCTCTCCTCACTTTTTCATTTCAGAGCTGACTTTTTAGGTGGACGTTTTGCAAAAGGTGGCGGGACAATTGATCATGGACATGTGAGCATGTGAGCGTGGATGGACAGGACAGACGTACAGTTCTGTCGAGATAGGATGCCACAAAGACAGTTTGCATGGCACACACAACACGACACGACATACACGCACACAGGCACAGGCACAGCACTTTGACAGGCTCGTTCTATTAATAGCCGACCACCGACGACCACAATGTGCGTCAACGACAGGACCGATATCACTAGCGATGGGACGATGGGATTATGTTCGGACGGCGCAACTTTTTCTTTCTCGTTATCTTTTTTTCGTGTGTTTATGATTCCCCTCCGCTGTCTATCAGACCACAAACCGCTCTCTTTGCTCGACAATGGACATTTGTCTTTGACAGGACACCCATTCGGCCCGTTGTGGCTTGTGGCAGATTGTGTCCAGAGACAACAAGACAGCAAGACACAAGAGAGCCGACAGAAACACGAGCTCCAAGACAAGGTCAGGGACTTTTGTCTTTCTCTGTCTTTCTCTGTGCCTGGCTGTCGATACCAAGATGAAATGACCGGGAATTTTTTCAAGGGCGTATTGGGGTGGACGCAATTTATAATGGCTCTTTTTCAGGGGTATTTTTTTTTCTTTTTTCTTTCTTTTCTTAATCTACTACCTAGGCACACGAGAATACATTACTATTATTCGGGAAAACAAAAGACGGGGCTTTAAAAAACACAAACATGGAAAAGCAAAAGGAAGAGCGAGAACCGTACAAAGGAAAACGATAGAAAACAAGCCACAAAAAAGTAACCCCTGTTAAACCCGTCCCATTACATCATGGCCAGCACGGCAGCAGCCATGGCCAATGGTGCCATCCAGCCAGAAGCAGGACCAGCAGCGGCTTCGCCCGTAAAGACGGGGCTCGTGTCGGTGGTCGACGAGGCGGGCGTGCTGATGGTGACGCTGCCGCTGTAGCCAGGAAGGCCGCCATTGCCATTGCCATTGCCGTCACCGTTGCCGTAGCCGGGAATGGACGTGGGAGCCGCCGTCATGGAGCTGTTGCTCCAGGTGTGCGTGTAGCCCGGGATGGTGGCCGACGACGGGGAGGTGCTCGAGACGGGCTCGGCCGTGCTGACCCAAGTGCCAGGGGCCGACGAAGAGGCAATAGGGGCCGTACCCGGGACGGTGCCGGGAACGGTGCCGGGACCTCCGTAGCCAGGAATGGCTGTCGAGTAAGGAGGCAGGACAGGCGTCGACGAGGTCGACGGAAAAGTCGAAGACGTCGCCGAGATGGGATCGGCCGTGGCCGTGTCGCTGCCGCCGTAGGCAGGAGGCGTCCAGGTAGACGACGATTCAGCGGGCATGGTCGACGAGACGGGGTCGACGCCCCAGGTGCTCGTGCCGTCGTAGCCAGAGATGGTCACGGTGCTGTAGAGGGTGGTCTGGCTGGTCTCGTAGGAGCGCGTATCGACAGACGAGACGGGATCAGCCATGCTCGACGGCATGATGATGTATTCGGAGCTGGAGGTTAGAGAGGAGAAAGGACGAGGAAGAGATGGATATATGAAAATGCCAGCATGTACTTACGTTGTCGGGCCGTAATCATAGTCTTGACCGTTGACAGAGGTGACGGCCGTGAGGCTCCAGGCCAGCACAGATGTTGACTTCATGGTGAAAATGGGGAATGATAGAAAGAAAATAAACAGTTCAAAAAACCAAGGTCAAATTGCACTTTCAAAAAAGGAAAGGAATGAACGAGTGTAGGATGCAAAAAAAGAGTGAAACGAAAGGAAGCTGAAGATCAAGAAGAGAACAGAAGTAAAGAAAGATGTTTGAAAAAAATTCAAGCTTGTTTTGAGAAGCGTGCTTCTTTTTATATATCTGTACCAAAGGGCATAACCCCCCCTTCCCCCCCTCAGGTGATGGCGATCATTGTTCTCTCTGTGTCGCTCTCTTGTCTTCTTCTTTCTTCCATTCTCCCGTCCCTCTCTCGTTTTCTTCATCCTTGTCTCGCTCTTGTCTTTCTTGACGACATGGTTGCACAATACCGTCCCTTGCAGAAACAAGCTGGATGGCTGTACTGTGGTGGGCTTTGTGCAACCCAACAAACGGCTACCTACTGTTTGCCTGCTTCATGCTTATTTTGGGGGAAAAAATGGAAACTGTTTCTCTTCCCCTTCTTCCTTTTTTACAAGTCGTCATCTGACACAAAATGAAAAGATCCATGCCCGTTGCCGAGATTGTCTTGTTTGGGCAGACAGGGTGGAAAGAGACACGGGAAAGGGGGAGAGAGAAAATCAAACAGAGGAACTGGAAAGAAATTTCAAAATAGGCATCCTCAACGATAAAAAAAAGCGAAACGTTACCGAGTCTTGACAGATGAGAAACAAAACAGGCCGCTTGCTGCACATGAAAAGAAGACGATGCCCGTGTATGAGAACAACGCCTTTTCTGAATATGTTCTACCCAACTTTACATGAAACGAGTCGGAATCAGCCGCTGCAAGTACCCAAACAACCTACGAATTCTCACCATATTCATGCATGCCATGCTTCCAGCCTACTCTGGCCATGCATTTTTCCATGTCCTATTGTATCCTGCCGACCACTCCACTACCACGAGCCACGTCTCTTGTCCTCGTTTTATGGTACCTTGTGTTTTGGTCCTGGCTATGCTCGGCCCGCCTTTGTGGCCCGTAGGACGGCAGCTGTCGCCTTGGACTTTTGGAAGAAAAGGAAAAAAAAGAAAAGGCCTCGATCTGCCTTCTTGTCCCTCGTGGCGCTGTTCTCGCGCGTGAACGGCAACACCAATGCTCAAAGTCGATCGCTGCAAGTCATTGGTGTGCCCTGCAATCTTGTGGCCCTGTGGCCTGTGGCCCTGTGGCCCTGTGGCTTGTTTTGGTTACTTTTGTTTTCTGTGAAAATCTACTCACACTGCCTTCTAGGGTCACTCTTGAAGAATAAGAGAATATGAGAGTGTATCAAGCCCGTCTCTCCTTTTGTCTTTCTGTAAATCTAGGCCCTCATCTGCCAACATCCTTGCATGGCACTCTCCCATACTCTCCTGGACGGTGGAAATTTGCATGTGTTTGGGGAGAAACAAGACCTAGTATTCAAAAAGAATAAAGGAACATATTCACCAACGCACAAAATAAAGACAGCTGAGACGGGCATCATCAGGGACTGTAAATCAAAGAAACATGTCTCGATCCACAGTCCCCCCCCCTCCCTCACGCCACCTGGTAAATGGCAAACCGCAGCTGGTGCCGCATCTCTTTCTTCGCCTCGCCGTCAGCCGCCACAAATGACTTGGCCGGCCGCTGCGGCTCCGGCACCAGCTCGGCCTCGACGCGCCAGCGTGTCCCTGTCTTGTCGCCAATCTCGTTCCAGAGCTGCTGCAGCGTCTCCGGGTTGTGGTGGAAGCGGTACTCGCCGCGCGCTTTGAGCGTTTCGCGGTCCACCGGATGAAGCCGGCCCGCCTGGCGGCCAAACAGGAGATTTTCTGTGCCTCTCTGGTCTTGAGCAGACTCTGTCGTCGCCCGGCTCCCCCCAAACAGCTTGACCACCCGCTCGCCCAGCCGAACCTGGTCCTCCCATGAAAAGAGGTGGAACAGGCTGGCCGCGTGCACCATGCCAAACGTGCCGTTCCAAGCGTCGAGTCCGGCGTCCTGCTTCAGCAGATCCCCCGCAACAAAGTGGCCTTCAAACGTGGACCGGTCGCAGAACAGATCGTAGCCGAGATTGATAAACTCGAGCCGCAGGTCGGTGCCGTACAGCAGCTCCTCGGGCGCGCCATCGGCCGCCAGCTGTCGCAGCACATAGCCAAAGCAGCAGCCCGCATCCAGCAGCCGCTCGCCGCTCTTGATCCTCTCCAGCACCTTGCCATAGACGGGCAGCTCCGTCACGTACAGATCGAGGAACCGCCACGCGCCGATGCACTGATATGGGAAGATCTTCCACGCGCGTTCCCTCTGATCGTCAGCACTACTCTCTCTCTCTTGTCTCTCTCTTTTGTCTTTCCCCCCCCCCTCTTGTCCCTCTCACTCACCACATCACGCAAATGCTCCTCAATCTTGTCACTGGGAATCTTGCTGTGCGTCTCCAGCAGATGCCACACGCGATCGCGGCCCTGCTCCGGCAAGGCTTCCTCGTACCGCGCGCGGCGCTCGCGCATTTCTCTTTCCGTGTCCATGATGTCTGTATTCTTTTATCGTCTATCTTGTTTTTTGTCAAAAATATCACAGTTGTATTGTGCAAGTTTCTGGATGGATCTATCTCGCGGGAAGCAGCAGCATCAGCAGCAGCTCTACTCCGTACGGAATAGATAGGCAGATTCCCAAAATGGAAAGTGGCCTGGCTCCCATAGTACCTAAAAACGGAGCCGCTCAACACCGATGGTGCAATCACTGCTTCCGCAACGGCAAGATGGCCGAGTTGGTTATGGCGTAGGATTAAGGTTCCTATGGAGCAATCCGCGTGGGTTCAAGTCCCACTCTTGTCACTTTTTGCATTTTATTCGAGTCTACTGAAGCTTCTTTGGGCATTTTTGCTTTCGATTTTTTTATCATCATTTTTACTCACTGCCTTCCTAATAATTTCTACTAATTAATTCTTCAACTTTTTTTAAAAAAAATACATTGAGTCTGGACGGGCATTTTTTACTTTGATGTTTTTGTTCGAATTATCTACCTAGGTACAAATCGTCGTTTTACAAATAAATAGGTTGGAATAGAAAATACCTGTAATAAAAATCCATCTCAAAATGATGGAAGCACATCTTCCATCTATTACACCCATGATTGACGTTCTAAAAAAAAAGAAAAAATCACATCAATAGGAACGCGTTCAACACAACTTTTTACAAAATTCTATTATTCATAAACTCATAACCCGAATCATCACGCGATAGGATTTGATCCGGCCTCGCGGTAAAAGGTCAGCCGCCGATCAGCACCGGCCGTGCAGAAGCTCTCCGTGTCGGCGCCCGGACGTTCTGACCGCGGTGGCAGCCACTTGACACTCCAGACCGGCGTCATGTCTGCGTCGCCATTCGTCGCCACACACGTTCCCAGCTCGACATTCCACACGCGCACCTTGCCGTCCATGTATCCCGCCACAAGGTACTCGCCCGACGCCGAAAAATCGAGCGACAGCACCCATGCCGAGCTGGTCGATGCTGCCGATGCTGCAGATGCTGATGCCGGTCCTCCTCCTGTTGTTGCCGCTGCTGGCCCCCGTCCGGCCACGGTCAGACTGCCGACGGGCTCGCCGTGCTTCATGTCGTAGATGGAAATGACACCGGCATCGCCGCCGGCCGCCAGACGCTTGCCCCGCGGGGAAAAGGCGACGGCGCGCACGGGCTTGGCCAGCCCGGGAAGCGTATACACCAACCGCTGCTGCGCATTGTCAAAGACGTGCACGGCGCCGCTCTCGTGGCCCGATGCCGTCATCGCGCCGTCCTGGCTGAGCGCCACCGTCATGGCAAAGCTGCTGTATGCGCGCTGGTGCGCCGTGAACACGGCCACGGACGCGCGTCCCACCAGGTCCCAGACGCCCACTTTGCCCTCGTGCGTCGTGTAGGCCAGGTACTGCTCGTCCTGGCTGAGCGCAAGCGCCCACGGGTCGCTGGCCTTTTCGCTGTCCGCGGCGGCATCGCTGCTCCCTGCCAACAGGTCCTTGGGCCGCAGGACCGTGTCGAGACCCCAGTCGCCCGCCTCGTTTTGCCGCCACACCTTGATCTCGCCGCCGAAACCGGCCGAGCAGGCCACTTTTCCCGCACCGCTCGAGGCCGTGGCCACATGGTGGCATCCCAGCTTGTGCGCGGCGTCCAGCGACTGCGCGATCGGGTAGTCGGAGGACGTCGTGCTGTGGACGCGCAGCGTCGATGCGCCGGAGCCGGAGATCACACCGGACGGCGTCACGGCCAAGGCAAAGATGTCGGTTTCATGGGCTGAACGAAGACAAGAGGGGGGAAAAAAGGTTAGTCAATCGCCCTCATCTTTGCTTTCATCCTTTTCGGAGGATTCTCTTACCATTGTCGTGTGCCTGGGCAATGTAAAATTGTTTCGACTACATCACTAGTATTAGCGAAAAGCACGGGCAGCAGATCCGTCTTTCTGTCTTGCTATCTTACCATGGCGAAAAAAGATGCACTGCAAAAGTCAGTGCCTAAAGCGAGAAGAAGTCGAGACGTGTCGCAAGTCAAAAGTGAGGCCGTCTTTTACGTCGTGCTAGCAAGTCGTAGCAAGTCGTTCCTGCCAGGTGGGGTACTAGCTTTTGGGCGCGCGCGCAAAACGCACCTTCTTGCGCTGCACGTTGCTCCTTCCGTTGACAACACCATTTCTACAACAAAGGAAGGCGCTCTTTTATGCGCGGCTGCCTTGTTTGGTGTTCACAGAGTTTGCACCTTCCGCTCCGAGGGTATGGAGTTATGAAGTACAAGCATTTACACAGCTTTGCTTTGCAGCCAAGTCACGGGATCACGGATCGAACATCTAAGGCGGCATACAGATGTCAACGTCATTTGCCGCCACACCACCATCATGACCAGCTGTTGGAGCGTAATGTTGTCATTTCATTTTTTTTGTCCAATGCTAGATGTACAAGTGTGTTCCTCCACTGCTACCTTCCCTCTCCATTTGACCGGCAGGAGTATGCCGGCCTCTTGCCACGAATATGTCCGGTTTATATTTCCTTCTTCATCATCTCCCGTATTGCTAAACAATTGTCAGCAAAGCAAACTTCTTTCTCGCTTCCTCTCTTTCATATACATACACTGCATGCAGTGCGGACACACGTAGTGCATCCGCTTGGTCCGGCCGCAGGCGGGGCACTTGGCCAGCGAGTTGACGTCCTTGAGCGCCTTGCCCGCCATCTGCCGGTGACGTCTCTTCATGTGCGACGTCTTCTTCTTGGGAACCGCACGCAGGATCGACTCCCAGATATCGCCCAGCAGCGACGGCAGCGAGGGCAGCCCGATCGAGATGGCGGGGAACAGCGATGCCGCCGACAGTCCGCTCGAGGTGGCCGCCGCCGCCACGCGGCCAGCAAACATGAGTGGCCGCAATGGTAATGGCGAGCTCTGGGCCAGGGCAGATGTGAAGGAAGAAGCGGAAGAGGAAATGGTCGACATCAGGCTGCTCATGCCGGTCACGGCGGCCGCCGTAGATGGCCGGGAGACGGCAACGGACGCCGGAGCGCCCATGCGGAGGGCAGCAACAGCGGCGGCCATTGCGAGGTGTGACGGTATGTGTGTGTCGATATACCGTGAGGAAAAGAGTCGTCGCCAATTGCAGTGGTCGCGGCGTGTTGTGTCGTTGTCGTTGTGCTTGCTGTCGCGTGCGGTTTCAATGCGGTCTCTCTCTCTCTCAATTTGCAGCCAATCCGCAGCTCACATGATTTTTTTTCGCTCTTGCCCGAATTGACGATAAAATTTCAGGCGCCAGACAGAAAGTACCCATGTACCCATGTACCCATGTACCCATGTACCGTTGTACCTAACCTTTCGCGGCAGTACGTGGTACTTGTTCTATGTACCTTTTTGGTGCTGCTTCAATCTCTGTCCCGCCTTCATTTCTCGTTTTCCAGCTCGACTGCCCCGATCTGTTGGCTAGCGCGCACCTCCCCGTGCTTGACGGACCCCAGTGGGGGCATTTGAGTACCGGCCGCCCAATGGTGTCCAGCCAGGGAAGGTGGGTCCAATGATAGCCAATGAGAAGCTGAAAACTCGGTTCTTTCCCCTTTTCTACCCCTGGCTCAAGGCAAGAGCGACAGGAGCCTTTGCTTGCTCCATTTGCGAAATAGGGGAAGGGCAGGAAAGGCAGGAGGAGCCCCAGGAGGACAGCGAAACAGGGGAGCAAATCTCTCCCGTCCAACGGGCACCACTACTACTTTCCCGCACAAAACAATTACCCAACTTTCCCTTTCCAACCCCCCAAAGGCCACTTTATCTCGCCATTCCACGGACAAGCAGAAAGACGCGCGACGCATCTCGTTTTTGTTTTGTGATTCAACAATCCGACGACACACCACAACTCCTTTTCTGTTTCCCGCCTCTTTCACCCCAAAAAGTCGACACAATGGCGACCATGCCCCCTGCCACGATTTACCCCCAGAGCCATGTTGGTTTCGACAGCATCACGTCTCAGATTGAGCGCAAGCTCCTGAAGCGTGGCTTCCAGTTCAACGTGATTTGCGTTGGTGAGTCTTATGCTGATGGCGGTGGTTATGATGATGATTGGGATTGTGATACTGGGGGGGAATCGCAGATGTCTTGATGTCCAATTAGTCTGGATAGTCTTGACATCGCGAGATGACATCGTCGCGTCACGATGCCGCGTTTTACGCTTTTGGAAGGACGGAGACCCATTGGCGAAGACTTTGGAGAAGACCCTGGAGACACACAACCTTGCTAACACGCACCCACAGGCCAGACTGGTCTCGGCAAGTCGACGCTCATCAACACCATCTTTGCCTCGCACCTGATGGAGTCCAAGGGCCGTCTGATGCCCGAGGAGACGATCCGCTCGACGACCGAGATCCACGCCGTGTCGCACATTATCGAGGAGAACGGCGTGCGTCTGCGTCTCAACATTGTCGACACGCCCGGCTACGGCGATCTGATTAACAACGATCGCTGCTGGGACCCCATCGTCAAGTACATCAAGGACCAGCACTCGGCCTACCTCCGCAAGGAGCTCACCGCCCAGCGCGAGCGCTACATCCAGGACACCCGCATCCACTGCTGCCTCTTCTTCATCCAGCCCTCGGGCCACTCGCTCAAGCCCATTGACATTGTCGTCCTCAAGAAGCTGTCGGACGTTGTCAACGTCGTGCCCGTCATTGCCAAGTCCGACTCGCTGACCCTCGAGGAGCGCGAGGAGTTCAAGGCCCGCATCAAGGAGGAGTTCCTCTTCCACAACCTCAAGATGTACCCCTACGACAACGACGAGTTTGACGAGGAGGAGCGCGCCGTCAACACCGAGATCAAGGTGAGTCGGGAGTCTTGAAAGAGCATATCAGCTGCTCTGTTTCTATCTTCAAAATTTGCTTCACCCTTTCTAACCATTTACAGAGCCTCATCCCCTTTGCCGTTGTCGGCTCGGAAAAGTCCATCATCATCAACGGCAAGCAGGTCCCGGCTCGCCAGAACCGGTGGGGCGTCATTAACGTCGAGGACGAGAACCACTGCGAGTTTGTGCACCTGCGCAACTTCCTCCTCCGCACGCATCTGCAGGACCTTATCGAGACCACGTCGCAGATCCACTACGAGACCTTCCGTGCCAAGCAGCTGCTGGCCCTGAAGGAGAGCAGCGCCCAGGGCACTGGTGCTCACGGCAGCCGGCCCATTAGCCCTGCGGCCGACCGCGAGATGAGCCATGGTTCCCAGCGGGTGACCATGAACGGCTACTAAATGTTCTGTAGCCCGAATGTGAACCATACCAAGCCTTGTTCTCTCTCTCTTCCTCTATCATCACTTGACCTCTTTCTTTTATTACCATCTTTCCCATTCCGTCGTTTTTTTCTTTTATGCTGCGCCTCTTTGTGTTTTTTATACTTACCCTTATGATCAATTCTTGTTTTTTTTTATTAGTGCTGTTTTTTTTGCTTCAACTTTTTTTTTTTTTTAATCTGCGGCTCTGCGTTTCTGCGTTTCTCTCATCATACCCCCTTTACCGGCTCTCGCTCTTTCTCTCCTATCTCGAGGGGGGCAACCAAGACAAGCCTGCTTTGCTTCCCCCTTGATCAGCGGCCACTCGAGGAAACGCAACAACAAAAAAAAAGAGGACGACGAGAGACACAAAAAAAAAGCAGGCGAGTTTGGATGGCAGCAAGGGCATCTTATTATTTGCTTTGGGCGGACAGCCGGCTTATTGGTTCTGAACAAAAAGACGGTGGTAGACGGCGCTGGCCTTGTATTTTTGTGTTGTTGCCGGGCCTCTGAGGCATTCTTTAGTTTTCTTTTCCCTTTGTTATTAATCACCCGTTTCTTGAAAGACTTGACTGATGCGCTGTGTGTTTTGTCTGCCAATAACAAAAGATATATTCAGTACCCGAACCAAGTCGAGTGCAAAAGAAAAGGCGGTATATATGTATATGTGTACGCTTCTATAAGGACTGGGTAATTCAGTTTTCCAACAACGGTTTTGTAAACCACTGTGCATAAGACCGCCGGCTGCTTTTTTTTCTTTTCATGCTGCTTGCTGACGCCTCCCTCCCACTGCTCTTTTTCTCCTTTCCTATGCCTTGGTCTCCTCCTTCTGCTCGCCGTAGATGTAGGTCTCCAGCTCCTTGTAGGCGCGCTCGAGGTCGTCGTTGACAATGATCTTGTCGTGGACGCCGGGGGTCTCGCTGTAGGCGAGCTCCTTTTGCGCCTGGGCGAGACGCTTCTGGACGCTGGCCTCGGTCTCGGTGCCGCGGCCGCGCAGACGCTTCTCCAGAACCTCGACCGACGGCGGGGCGATAAAGACATAGCGCGCGTCCCAGGTGCCGTTGGCCTTCTGAGACTGAATCTGCTTGACGCCCTCCATCTCAATGTCGAGAACGACGACGCGGCCGCGCGCCGTCTGGTCCGCCACCGTCTGCTTGCTCGTGCCGTACCGGTTGCCGCTGAACTGCGCGTGTTCAACAAAGGCGTCCTGCGCAATCAACGACTCAAACTCCTCCATGGTCACAAAGTGGTAGTGCTCGCCATGGTTCTCACCGGGGCGGGGGCTGCGCGTCGTGTGCGAGACGGCTGTGCAGTGTTAGTGGTGGTGGGCATGGAGTATCATGATTTTTTTTTTTTTTTGCTGGGCATCTTACAAAGGCAAAAGATATCGGGGTGGCGCTGGAAGAGCAGGTTGTAGAGGGTGCCCTTGCCGACTAGAGGGGTCCATTGTCAGTACAGGAAGGAGCGCAGCCAAAGGCCAGAAAGTTCAAGGGCATAGAAAGTGCGTACCGCCCGAGGGGCCGGAAATGACAATGGGACGGCGATCCGTAGGAAGAGACATGATGAACTTGAACGTTTGCGAAAAGGGACGCCAAGGTACAGTTAAACGTTGAACGGGAAAACGACTTGCTGAGACACGCAGACGGTGCAATGCCATGAAACGGTATCACGGCGAAATGGGGAGGTGGGAAGGCTGAAGAGGAAATAGCGGCCGTTATAGAATGCGGTGTATAATGAACAGCGCGGCAGAAAACAAAATGTTAATCTGGCAGTACTCCGTAAATTGGCAGTTATTTGGCAGGCGCGCGGGGGGCTTCTTTGGGACGAGGGGAAATTGAACAGGAGGGCGCATGCTCGTCTGTCAAGGCGGTGTGGAGGGGTGTCTTCGCCGCTCATTTGGGTCACGTGTTTTCCTGTCGCTTTGGCGTTGCCCAGCAGCAAGACCAGCGTAGCGGGCGGGCGCCCATTCGTACATTCGTAGCGCAAAATACCCGTGCATAGCGTCATCTGCTGGGCGCTGCCATTGCCTGCCATTCTACAATTCTGCCAATTCTACGACTTCTACCAATTCTTTTCTCTTCAACAACACCTTGATCTACGTCGATATCTATACTCGAACAAGCGCCATCAACCCACATACACCCCCGCACACACAACACAATGGCCCCCCCGGCAAGAAAAGTTTCGGGCGGTGCTCGCCAAGCGACGCTCAGCTTCCACCACCGTGTGACCAAGCCGACGGATGCAAAGCAAGCCGCCAAGGAGGCCGCTCTCAAGGCGGAAAAGAAGGTCGAGGCCGTCAAGAAGGAGGTGGCCAAGGCGGAGGTGAAAGAAGCGTCACCCATTCCCGAAAAGGCCACTCCCGTCGCCAAAAAGGCCGAGGAGCGTCCCGAGATTGAGATCAAGGCCGACGGCGTTAGCGACGCCCAGATCTACCGGTACTGGCAGTCTCTCGAGTCGAAGAACATCAGCCGGCGAGTGCACCAAGAAGGCCTCGATACGGGCGACAAGGTCCTGCGGCACTTTGACGTCAGCTCTCAGTTTGGGGTATGTTAGACCCCTCGTTATGCTAAATTTTTTTAAAAGAAAATACTAACATTCGCAATCAGCCCTGCGTCGGCATTGAGCGTAAGAAGCGATGGATGCGGGCACAGCGCCTGGGCCTTTCGCCGCCCATTGAGGTGCTGGCCGTCCTTGTGCAGCGTGAGAAGAAGGGTGCCGATGCTGCCATCGAGGGCGAGCGGTCATCCTTTGACGAGATCCTCAACGGGCCTGTGGCCGTCTGAACTGACAACGACCATACCATTTTATGAGCATCTTCCTTGTTTCATCCCTCCTCTTTCATCTTTTGTACGATATGTTTAACGGTTCAAGGCGTTGATTTGTTATTTCTATACTGTTAGGTATCGGGTTCACAATATCCTTCCTCTTTTTTTGTTTTGATCTCGAAAGCGACAGACTGTCATGGTATCATGAATGTGAAAGGGGAAAAAAGCTGCAGAAATGAAGCAGACATGTAAAGAGAGCGAACGCAGCGCTCATATGAAGAAACAGATGAAAAAAGGTAGAAGAGAAGAAGAGAAAGAGACAAAAACGATATATGTACAGACACCAGCACAACACAGGCCCCCAAGTCCTTCCTAATACCATATGCTCCGCGTACGGTGGTGAGGAATCTCGTCCTTGCCGGCCGCCTCCAGCTCCTTCATGGTGTCGTAGAGGAAGAAATCAATGAGAATGGCATTGACCTTGGCCTCGGGATGGTTGCGCACAATCTCGCGGCGCAGCAGCTCGACGCACCAGATGCTGCACGCGCGCAGCTGCATCTCCCAGTTGCTGCCGCTGGCGATGGGCCGCTTGGCCTGGATGGCCGTCAGCAGCGTCGGGCTGTAGTAGAGACAGCCGAGCGACTGCAGCATCTGCGGCACGCGGTAGTCGGCAAACATGGTGATCTTGTCAATGTCGTCAAATTCGCCATAGTCCTCGCCCTCAAAGCACGCCCAGACGTCGGCCACAAAGATTTGCGCACGCTTGAGAAAGCGCACGGGCTTGCGCTTGGCGTGCACGCGGCGGTCCGGCGCCTCGCCGCCCTTGCCGTTGGGATCAAAGGGGCACTCGTCGCGGAAGCAGTCGAAATCGCGCGCCAGCATATTGACGAGCCGCGCTGCCGACCCATCGGCCGCCTCGACGAGCCGCGCCACGCTGCACTGGTACTTGGCGTACAGCACGGCGCCGGCTTCGCGCAGACACGCCAGCCGCTCCTCGAGCAGCGGCATCTCCTCGTCCGTCTTGGACCGAAAGACGCGCCGCATCAGATCCATGTCGCACTCCTCGCTCTGCCAGAAATCCGACGACGTGATGGGCACCCCTTCGTCGAGCGCGCGCTGCAGCGCCGCCACCAGACTCCAGTAGCCCGTCCATGTCTTGCCGCGGTACTCGACAGCAAACCGCTTTGCGGCGTCCTCGCCGCTGTGCTCAGACCAAAACGAAAAGTTGAGCAGGTCCATGGTAAAGATGAACGCCAGCGTGCTCTCGTCGCGCGTCTTGGGGTGCAGCTCGTGCGTCGACCACGTCGCCGGCGTGTAGTCCTTGGCCTTCATCTGCTGGTGGATGGCCTCGGCCGCCCGCTTGCACGACCGCATGTCCAGCGCAACGTCAATCGCATTCTCATAAACATGCTCGGCGCCCTCGAGGACGTGCGTGTCCAGCAGATCGTCCACGGGCGGTTTGCCCAGAAAATGCTGGCGCAACAACTCCACGAGCTCAGGATCAGCCTCGTCGTCAGACATTCTGGAGAGTGTCAGAAAAGAGATGAAAAAAAAGGGGTAAATATAAAAAGGGAGAATAAAAAAGAGAGAGAGAAAGGAGTGCTGTGCACTTGTGCACTCACATTGGAATAATCGTGAAAAAAAAAAAAAAAAAAAACAAACGAGGCTCGCAACTCGCGCAAGTTGACTTCCGATGTCGTTCAACGAAACGGGAAGGAGCTTGAAACGGCAGAAACCCGGTAATAAAGCATGATAGGCGCTGTTATCGCACTGACCGCTTTCCAATATAGGACATAGCCGAGGTGGGGCTGGAGCTCTTTGCCTCTTTAACGCTGTAACGCTCTGTAGCGCCGTAACGCGTGTAATACAAGAGCCTCCCTGTAAATTCACGCGCTGTGGCATCGCATCACGGGCTATTTTTGGAAGGAAGCTCACTTTTTTGGGGAGGGCGTGATTACCTACCACCTCACTTTTGCTGTTTTTCGACCATCACCCACCACCTTTTCGATCACAACACACTCGACAACACCTTCATACCTCCAACAAGATGGCTGCTGCGGTCGAGCAGGCTCCTGTGCCACTGCACGCGACCAACGCGCGCGACAAGTACAACACGACGACGCTCGGCATGCTTCTGAACGAAAAGGTCAAAAAAGTGAGTTTTCACGATCCTCGCTCTCAGCGCCATTCTTGTTTCTTGAAGTTCTTGTTCTCTAACCGATGTCTCGTTCTCGCAGTCCCGCGTTCTTCTCGTCGGCGCCGGCGGTATCGGCTGCGAGCTGCTCAAAGCTCTCGTGCTCGCTGGTTTTGGCGAGATTCACATTGTCGATCTCGACACCATCGACCTCAGCAATCTCAACCGACAGTTCCTCTTCCGCCACGAGCACATCAAGCAGAGCAAGGCGTTTGTGGCCCGCGATGCAGCGCAGCGCTTCAACCCGCGCGTCAAGATTGTGGCCTCGCACGCCGACATCAAGACCTTCCACGTGCCCTTTTACCGGACGTTTGATCTCGTCTTCAATGCCCTCGACAACCTCGATGCGCGCCGCCACGTCAACCGCCTGTGCATCGCGGCCGACCGCACGCTCATCGAGAGCGGCACGACGGGCTTCAACGGCCAGGTGCAGGTCATCCGGCGCGGCGTCTCGGCCTGCTACGACTGCACGCCCAAGGACGTGCCCAAGTCGTTCCCCGTCTGCACGATCCGCAGCACGCCGAGCCAGCCGATCCACTGCATCGTCTGGGGCAAGAGTTATCTCCTGACTGAGATGTTTGGCGACAGCGAGGACGAGTCGGCCTTTGACCATGCCGACGACGCCGCCAATGCCGCCGAGATTGCCGAGCTGAAAAAGGAGGCCGAGGCGCTCAAGGCCATCCGCTCGGCCATTGGCTCGGACGATTTCCCGCATCTGCTCTTTGACAAGGTCTTTTGCGCCGACATTGAGCGCCTGCGGTCCATGGAGGACATGTGGAAGACGCGCGCCAAGCCCAACTCGCTCTCGTACGACGCGCTGCTGGCGCGCGCCCAGGCCCAGCGGCTGCCCGACGCCGACGCCGAAGCCGCCCGCAAGAAGCAGCTGCTGCACGACGGCCAAAAGGTCTGGACGCTCGAGGAGAACTTTGAAGTCTTTCTCGACAGCGTCGACCGTCTGGCCAAGCGCGTCCTCGACATGCGCAATGGTCACAATGGCAACAATGGTCACGGGGCTGACGCCAGCAGCAGTGCTGCCATGATCGAGTTCGACAAGGACGACATTGACACGCTCGACTTTGTCGTCAGCACGTCCAACATTCGGGCATCGCTCTTCAACATTGAGCGCAAGTCGCGCTTCGACGTCAAGCAGATGGCCGGCAACATCATCCCGGCCATTGCCACGACCAACGCCATCGTCGCCAGCCTCTGTGTCCTCGAGGCCTTCAAGGTGCTCGAGCAGGGCGTGCAGGCCGCCCCCGAAGTCTTTTTGACGCCGTTTGCCAACGACCGCCTGCTCTCGGCCGACCGCTACCGTCCGCCCAACCCGTCATGTCCCGTCTGCAACCCATTCTACGCCACGCTCTCTGTCGACTTTTCAAAGCTTACCGTCCAAGACGTCGTCGAGGACTTTGCGCGCACACATCTCGGCTTCACGGAAGATAGCGAGCTCGCCCTGACCAGCGAGGGCGCTCTTCTCTACGACGTCGAAGAGACGGATTCTCTTACAAAGAAGCTGACCGAACTGAGTATGTACAGGATATATGGCGTGGGGATTTTTTTCTTCTCTTTTTGTTTTCGTATTCATTGCTAACTGGCATAGACATTGACAAGGCAGCTTGGATCAAGATCAATGATGAGAGCGACGACGCCGACACAGTCGACGTGCACGTCTGGCTCCAAGGAGCGTAAGTACTCGTCAAACCCACTTGGCCTATCTCGTATCTTTTTTTGCTAACAACCCTCCGCCAGATCAACTCCGGAAGAATTGGCCGAGCTCGACGGCAAGCCGTACAAGGTGGTCGCCTTTAGCGACGCCAACGACGACGGCACGGCCAAGATTCCCAAGAAGCCGGCACCCCCGCCAGCTCCTGTTGCTGCTGCTGCTCCGTCGGCAGCGGCTGCTTCCAAAACCACGACGGGCGCCGACGGCCAGGCCATCACCGTGGTCGACGACGACGATGATCTCATCATCCCTGAGATCCGCATGTCACTCGTCAAGCGGCCTCGCGAGGCCGACGATGATGCGCCCGCGGCCAAAAAGTCCAAGCCGTCGCCGGCTGAGCCGGCCGAGGCGGCAAACGCTGCCCCAGCAAATACTGAGGAAGCGACAGCGGAAAAGGCCGACGACGGAGTCATTGCTCTCGACTAAGCGCCAACAAAACACGCCAGAAAAGGCCATCTCATGACGCAGCGCTCAGTCCGCCATCGATATTGAGGACGCAGTTATTGGCGTACCGGTTCTTGGCCAGGAACATGACGGCATCCGCCACTTCTTCGGCCCTGCCAAAACGTTTTGCTGGAATCTTTTCGCGGACCTGCTTCAAATGCTCCTCTTGCATGACTGTTGTGTTTTTTTGGTGTCAGCCATGTTATCCCATTTTTTTGTCCCATTTTTTTCCCCTGTCTCTTTTCTGTTGTTTTTCTTTTGTTTCCCTTCTTGTATCTGTACATGTCCTCTGATCTGTTTTTTCAATGTCGTATGACTCCGGGGTATAGGGTGGGGTGGCGTTTTGATTTCCACATATACCAGCTTTCTTTGTCTTTTTCTTGTTTCTTCTTTCTCTCGTTTTGTTGTCATATTTTCCTTTCTCGTCAATAAACTCACCATTAAGCATCTCCGTCATAATGTAGCCTGGAAGAACCACATTGGCTCGGATGTTCCGTGATGCGCCTTCGTCTGCAATGGCCCGCGTCAGGCCAATAATGCCGGCCTTGGCCGCCGAATAAGCAGCCGTTCCGTAGCCGCCGCGCAGCGCCAGCAGGCTGCTCATATTGATAATGCACCGGTCCTTGCTCCTGTCGCGACTCCTCAACCACGATCGCACGGCGGCGTGACACGCCAGCGTCGTCCCGTACAGATTGACGTCCAGCACCTCCTTGATCTCGCTCGGCGACATGCTCGCCAGCAGCGCGCTCTGTGTCACGCCCGCTGCGTTGACCAGGAAGCGCACGTCTGAGAGGGCCGGTGCGGACGGTGTAGACGATGGGCCTGCATCGCCGGCCCGTGCTTCTGCCACCTTGCTTCGGCCCGTGGGAAAGACGGCCCGCCACAACAAGGGGTCCCGCACGTCGCCCAAAATGTACCGGTGGTACACGGGCGCATCCGAAGGCCCGCTCCCCGGAATCGCCAGCGGCCGTACCTTGGGCAGCGCGTCCACGGCGTGCTGGAGGTTGGCCTCGTTGCGTCCAATCAGAGTACACGTGACTCCGGCGAGGGCCATGCGGTAGGCGACCGACCAGCCGATGCCTCGACTGCCGCCCGTGATGACGGCATGCTCGCCCGAGATGTGCGGCATCATGCGCGGCACCTGAAGCTGAGGCGTCGGCCTGAGCTGTTCGTAAATTGGTGTAGCACCATTGATCCCCCCTGGTGGTGGTGGTGGCGGTGATGGTGATGCTGTAGAGCTCCTTCCCGCTTCATCAGCCGTTACATCTTTGCTCTTTCCATTCTCGGCGGCAGGTGCCGTTTGGTCGCCTCCATTCTCCGTAGGCCTTTTATTCGCATAGAGGACACGCCCAGAAGTAAAAAACCTCCGAGACTGTACTTGCGAAATCAACCGTAACCGTTTCATCGTATACGGTTTTTTTTTTTTTTTCGTGTATGCGCGTGAGTGTGCTCCCCCTGGGGTTGCATGCAAAAGCTGACTGCGCATTTCGTATTTGCAAAAGCATACTCGGGGAAGGTGTCGTAGGAGCATGCCATAGACCCATACTTTCCGAGCTTCTCATTGGCCATAATGTCTAACAGGGAGCATTATCAGCTTATCTACACGCGCTCCGCGGCGCGCTGCTTTTTTAGTGCTCCTTCCGTACACCGTACGGAGGACTCCGTTACTGCTAGGATCTTTCGCCGCGGGGCTTTCGCACCAACCCCCCTATTCCGTCAGTGCATCCTCCCGCTACATAAGGCCGAACCAGCCAATGGGGAAGTGCCGGGACCAAGGGAAACTGGAGAAGGAACGTTTAAAGAAAAGGCTAGGGCGGGCCACATGTAAATTGAATTCATCCCACGCTCGCTTTTGCTTTGACTTGCTGTTTGATGGGTCTTTGATCTGTCGGTTGCGCCTGCTTCGATTTCTCACGGCGATTCTTACGTCGTACAGCGATTGCAATTGCCCTTTTTCTCTCTTATCGACTTCTCACAACAAACCCCGCGACCCTCGATCGCACCTTCCCCGGAGCGCATCGGTATTTCTTGCCTCGGTCACCTCTCGACACCGCCGGCCCCCCCACACCTTGCACCTTTCTTGCATCTCGCTCTTTTTTTTTTTGTGTGTGTGTGTGTGTTCCTTCTGTGCGCGCCTCCCCCTGGCTCTTTCCTCCCCTTGTCCCCCGCCCACGAATCCGATCTCACCGTCGATCTCACAGCTCCTCGACGACCCCTCGGCGACACCCGACCCGGACTCGACCAAAACTCAGGGTCCACGAGCTACAACCAAGCACCTCGCGCCAATTGCGGTTGTGCGCGGCCCTATCGATCATCCTGCTCTTTCCTGGGACGCCCGCTGTGGGATGGGCGGTCTCGACCCGTGTCAGCCGTGAAGTCGAATTTAGGGCCTTTTGAGCTGCTGAGCTGCTGCACCGCAGTACTATCTGTTGAGCTTCACAACACCCGACAACGTACAACCTACACACCTGTCACTCCTTATACGCGCTGCCACCCATGGGCAGCGCCGCGGCAGCCTACAATGGCGCCAGCCACGGCAGACAAAATGTCCCAGCCATCAAAATTGACAGGATTGAGAAGAGCGAAAAGAACGAAAAGGTGACCAAGAAGGACGACACGGTCGATGCTGGCCTGCGCAGCCTGGACCACTACAAGAGAGCGCTGCCGCGGTGGCGGTACCGGCTGCGCGAGCGTCTGCTGCCGCTTGTGCGCTGGGAGACGCCGTACCTGGCCGCTTTCCAGGATGCCGTGCGCACGCCCGCGCTCGACAGCTACTTTGCCATCACGGCCAACCTCGGAACGCACACGTTCTTTATGATTGGCCTTCCCATGCTCTTTTGGTTTGGCTACGAGCAGTTTGGAAAGGGGTACGTTGTGGGCAGACAAAGACCCCTCTCTTCTTTCAAAGTCTTTGCACTAACTTGACAGCGTTGTTCATATCCTCGCCTCGGGCGTCTTCTTCAGCGGCTTCATCAAAGACATGTGCTCGCTTCCGCGCCCCCTCTCGCCGCCGCTGCAGCGCATCACCATGTCCGACTCGGTCGCCCTCGAATACGGCTTCCCCTCGACACACTCCACCAATGCCGTGTCCGTTGCCGTCTACGCCGCTCTGCAGCTCAGCGAGTCGACGTACTCGCCGAGCACAAAGTTCTTGCTCGAAAGCCTCGCCTACTTCTACGCCGTCTCTATTGTGATTGGCCGTCTCTACTGCGGCATGCACGGATTCTTTGACGTCATCTTTGGCAGCCTGCTCGGTGCCATCATCAGCCTCATCGAGTTCTACTGGGTGCCCGCCCTCGATGCCTACATGCAGCAGAGCTCCTGGTGGGCACCGCTGACGGCCGCCCTCCTCATTGTCGTACTCGTGCGCATTCACCCAGAACCGGCCGACGACTGCCCCTGCTTTGACGACTCGGTCGCCTTTGCCGGTGTCATGATTGGTCTCGAGATTGGCACGTGGCACCTGCCCCGCCTGCGGCAGGCGCTCGTGTCGTCATCCATGCTGGCGGCGCACGTCGGCAGCGAGGGCATTGCGCTGCCCGTCGGCCTGCCCATCGCTCTGGCGCGCATCGTTTTTGGCGTGCTGGTCGTGTTTGCGTGGCGCGAGGTGATGAAGCCGACGCTGCTCAAGACGCTGCCGTTCCTGTTCCGCATCATTGAGACCCTCGGCCTCAACCTGCCGCGTCGCTTCTTTGTGCAGGCGAGCGAGTACGGCAACATTCCCGATCTGCTCAAGCTGCGCACCGACAATGTCATTCCCAGCGTCAGCGACCTGCCCAATATTGTGCGCAACATTCGCAATGCGCGTCGCGGCCGATCCGTCAGCATCGGCCCGCAGAGTGCTGCCGATGCCTACGAAACGCTCGCGTACCGCGAACGACGGAGACGCGAAAGTATCGGAAGCCAGGGCAGCATCAGCATCGGCCGGGACGATACCGCCAACGACCGCGAACCCAGCTGGTCAACAGCTACGGGCGTGCAGGGCGCATCCGGCGTGTCGCAAACCGCAGCCGCAGCTTCGGCAGCCGCAGCAAATTCCGCAGCAGCAGCTTCATCAGGAGCAGCATCGTCTTCTGCCAACTCGAGCAGCGCATTCCCTGCCTTTGTCGACACGACTGTCGACGACGAAGAGGCCGACTTGGGCGAGCGGGAAATGTTTGAAAAGCTGGTCAAGCCGCGTGTGCGGTACGACGTCGAAGTCGTCACCAAGCTGATTGTCTATGCAGGTGTGTACACAATGTCTTGTCTTGAAAATTATATATTATCATGAACTACCATACTAACGAACAAGGCATTGGATGGCTGGCAGTAGAAATCATTCCTGTCGTGATTGAGCTCATTGGGCTTGGATCATAAGACACAGAACCGTGAAAGCAGCCCATCATCTTTTTGTCACTCCTCCCTTCCCACCCCTTCCTTCCTTTTTTCTTTCTACTGTTTTGGGCCTGTACTTTTTGTCTCCTTGGTTACGATACATTTCTTCTACTCTTGCCTTTTTGCCTTTTATTTGCCCTTATTGTCGTTTTGACGGTGTCTTGCTCTTCTTTTTTACTTGGTGCTGGGTAGGTGTATTTGTCGGATGAATTCAACGGCTTTTAGAGTCATATAATGTCTATCGTAAGCAGTATTCTGCATTTTCCATTCAATTATTATCATTATACGCATCTTGGTGCTTCTTTTTTTTGTCAAAAAATAGAGTTTGAAAAGCATTACGTGCCCGCAGAATGCAATTCGCGAAGCTGGAAAAGCATCGCGAAGTGCGGTGTGAACTGCGTTGGCACTGCAAAGTACGCTGAAAAGTTGTGAGTAAACTATAAAGTCCGCTATAAAATAGGGCATACATACCGAAATCATACACTGTTTTCTCGGATTTTTAGCGCTGTAATTGTGAGCTTTGAGATAGGCTTTGGCTAGCTCCAACTAGAGTTGTTCAGCCGCACTGCCTAGACGTCGATCTCATTGGCTAGACCCGCCCACTAATTCAGGAGAGCGCGAAAGCATATTTCCTAATTAGGAAACATCGCTTTTTCAAACTTCCTTTGCTCAACTCGGCGTCTACGCCAGCTTTGAGCTCTCCATGCTTTCGCTGTTTGGGCCGCTAAACCTGGTTTCCAGGAGCCAATGACCAGTTCTATGTAAACTGTTGCCGTTTTCACTTCCATTGTCATGTAAAATGCAATATTTTCTGTCTCTGAGCTTGCGCTATGGCGATTCTCAATAGCTTTGTTTGCGTATTCTTCCAAAATTCCAGAATCTTCATTGAGAAGGGCTAAACAGCTATTTCGAAACTTCGTTTCATGTAAACTTTGCAAGCTATAACAATGCTTATTCATGGCCTAGATTTAGGCTCAGCGCTTCGGCCTCTCCGTTAGTTGGGCGCATGCCGGCGCTCAATTTCGTGCGAGCGCAGCTCTAGAAGAAGGTGAACGAGGACAATGAAAATGAGAGGTTTCTGGCGAGTCATCTTCTTGCGGAGTTTTCCGGGCTAGGCAGAAAGTGCTGTCTTCCAGTTGATTCCATCCTTGTGTCTTCAATTGGTGATGATGATGATGAACTATTGCAGCGTCTGGGCATAACGTCTCATGAGCTACCTTTCAAGGTGTATTCGGTGGACAGAATATCATATATAAAATACGGGAACCTAATGATGAGCCGTACACAAGGTGTATTACTGTAACTCTATATTCACGTCCTTCCGCTGTTTCCTTCTCTGTCTCTTCTCTTTCATCAAAGGTTTCTCAGCAGAAGCAACATACTGCCTGGTATTCTCGTTTTTGAAGAGCGGCAATTCTCTGCCAGGTAGCAACAGCTGTCTTGAACCTCCACTAGAGCATGTTCCGCGCTTTTCCGCGCTCTTCGTCGTGATCTTCTTCTTCTGCAAAGAGTGAGTCATCTGTGACTGTATGCGCCAGACCAGCAATGACCGGCTTCATGTTTAGGGCCCTGGTTCGCATCGGGGTTGCCGAATGTAAGCGCGTGCATGGACGCTATTCGTGTAGCTTCACCTCAGTTCACGGAAAGTTTTCAAAAGCTAAAGAGTCATCGCGCAAGACCAAAGCTAGGCGAAAAGCTTCACGAAGATTCTTTTCTCTTTGCGTGCGTAGTCACCGCCCTCGTTAGCCTTTCGTTGGCGCCTTCTCGTACGAGTATAAATACCTCGCCTCCCTCCCTCTCTTCCCTGAAAACTTTCTTCCTTCCTTTTTTTTCCTCGCCCAGTGCTCAAAGTTCCCAAGTGTTATCAAGGTCTCACCTGCTTCTTGCTCTCACACTTGCTTCTCAATAACTTTCTGTCCCTGCGGTATACACACTCAACCTCTTTCTTCTTTTTTTTTACTTTTCTACCCCATCTTCTCTTCTTCACGTCTTGTCTTTTTCATCGTCAAGATGACTCGCCAAGAGACTTGCGTGGATCACTTGGGCTGGACCGTGGTCTTGCCTAGCAAGATATGCATGCCGTCCAAGCCCAAGGTCGAAAAGAATGAAAAGCCCACTCCTTCCAAGCCCACCCCTTCCAAGCCCAAGGACGACAAGAACGACAAGCCCACTCCTCCTTCCAAGGGCAAGGTGGTCTTCGGCAAGGGGCGCAAAGAGCGCATGGAGCGCAAGCCCTACAGCAGCGTCGCCAGACGTGGTGCCGATGGCAAGATGCACTACACGTCTCTTTACATCCCCAAGCCCAAGCCCAGACCGACTCCCGAGCCCACTCCCACGCCCAGCAAGACAACTCGCACCTGGGCTCAGGTGGTCGCCAATGTCAGCACTGAATCGCCAGCTGACGTGAAGCCTGTCGCACCTGCTGAAACCACCACTAGCAGCAGCGCCAGCGCACCTAACAACAAGGCTACCAAGGCTAAGGCTTCCCCCAAGCCCGAGGCTTCCCTCAAGCCTGAGCCTAAGCTTACACCCAAGTCCGCCCCTGCACCTTCCACTCCCAGCGAGACAACTTCCACTGGGACGCAGGTGGCCAAGGTCAGTACTGCACAGCCCGCTAACGTGAAGCCCGTCGCACCTACTGCGACCACTGCTAGCAGCAGCACCAGCGCACCCGACAACAAGCCTGCCAAGGCTACCAAGCCTGTGGCCTCCCCTAAGCCTGAGCCTAAGCTTGCTCCAGAGTCTACCCCTGCACCTTCCACGACCAGCAAGACAACTCGCACCTGGGCGCAGGTGGCCAAGGTCAGTACCGCACCGCCAGCTAACGTGAAGCCTGTCGCACCTTCTCCGGCCAACACTGGCAGCACTGGCAGCACTGATGCTAGTGCTGCTGAGCCTGGCGCGAAAAGCGCTGAGAAAAGTGCCGCGACCGCTGTAGACTCTGCTTCTGCCCCTGCCTCTGCTTCTGCCCCTGCCTCTGCCTCTGCTTCTGCCCCTGCCTCTGCTTCTACTTCTGCCTCTGCCTCTGGCCCTTCGCAGAGCAGTGAACCTGTCGCGTGTGGAAAAATTGACGAGAAGACGGAGAAGTGCTCGGAAAAGCTTAACGAGGCTGGGGAGCACGTGAGAAAACCTAGATCGCGCGCGGTGCAGGCCATGTTAGACTATATCAGAATGTGTAAGTCTTCTCGTCGTTGTCAGTACAGCGACTATGGCTATGAGGTGGACAACTCCAAGGAGCACGAATCCGAGGAGGACGAATCCGAGACGGATGAAACTGAGCTGCACCAACCTGTCAAGGACGAACCTGTCAAGGACGAACCTGTCAAGGATGTGTCCAAGCAAACCTCAGTGATTGCTTACGGCTCGTCCGCCCCTCCGTATGGCCCTCAGACTTCGTGGCGGGTTGAGCCTGCACTGCTAGATGCGTGGCGTAGCCATGAGAAGAAGGAGAAGAACAAGCAACTTGCGCAGGCTGCCGAGGACAACACTCCTGCACCTCTTCCTACTCCTCCTCCTACTCCTGCTGAATCCCCAAAGCAGCGTACCCCGGAGATCATGGAGAAGCGCAGAGTGAAGCAACTCCTCAAGCGCCGGCGCAAACGTCAGGAAGCTGCCGAGGCCAAAGCTGCTGCAGCCGCTGCCGCTGCCGATGCTGAGGACAATGCGTAAGCATTTCTCGGTCCAGTCTTGAGAAATGCTTACGCATTGTCTTTGGTGGGCAAAGGCATGCGAGCTTTAGCTAGCATGTAACCGGCATTCTTCTTTTTATCGTCTTCTCAGTTTGTCTTTCAGATTGTTTTTTGTTTTGGAGTTTTGGATTACCTTTTGTTTTTTTGTTTATTGTTCTTGTGCCCTGTCCACCAGCGATGCCCCCTAACCCTAGCGATATCTTATGGAAAAAAAAAAGAAAAAAAGAGGGAGGGGTGTAATTTGCAAACACAAAAGCGATGTCCCCTAACCCTAGCAATATTTTATATAAAAACAAAAACAAAAAAGACAAAAAAAAGAGGGAGGGGGTAGTTTATAAAAAAAAAGAAAAACACTAAAAAAACCTTAAAAAAAAACAAAAAAAAATTAAAAAACTGAAAAAAAAAACTGAAAAAAACTGAAAAATTTAAAAAATAGATAAAAAAATAAAAAAAACTTATAAATTTTTCATGTGTAAAGTGATATGTATACCTACTCGTGATATGTAAGATTAAGATAAACCGATAACTGTAGATAGGTACAGCCCGGGCGTCTTGTATCACGACAATGATGTCACAGCCTTGTGATTCGTAACGTACTCGTACTTGCCATAAATAAAAAGAGAACACTGCGCCTTGCATTTTTTTTTTGAACGAGGCAATGCAAGACAAGACATGAATGCTGTGCTTCTTTGATTATCTCGTGTTCATGCTCCAATATCCTGTTATGCTCTTTTTGCTGATCCCCACATCTCACGTCGTCCAATTTTTTCACTTGTTCAATTTATTACACCACATCTCACGCGCATCTTACTCTTTATGGAGACACGAGTCTCAGACGCCCAGCACCACGGTGAATTCGTGCCGATGGAATCCAAGCGTGCGTAAAAAAAGGTCTGGACGGCCTAAAAGAATTATTAGATGGACAAAAAAGAAAAAAGTAAAACAGTAAAAGGCGAGACGGTCACTCCGAAGTTAAATCTTTGAGCTCGTGACCTTTTTCATCCTCGTATTGTCCTTTTGGTACGGAAAAGAAACGGAAAACTCCAGACAAGAAACAGCAGCGGCTGGCAGCACCCGACAAGAATGGCCTGGGAGTCCCAGGATTCCCAAAATCCTTCGCAGCCCCTGCATTTATTGTCATTCCCATGTCGCTTGGCGGCCAGCCTTGTGGGATCGCTTTCTAATACTCGTGGTCGTATCGTACGCCCTGTTTCATATAGGACGAGTATATGTGCATTATCATTATCGCAAAGCTCGCGTTTTCCAACGATCCTGTACTCTGTATCGGGTTTTCATAAAAAATGGTACGTCTATTCCGTACACACGTTCCCACTGACAAGGTCTAAACAAGGTTAATCGTACGCGAAGGATTTGATTGCCCACCTGTACGGTCTACATACAGGGGTCTTGGCCACAATAACAGCGGGTACTAGACCCCGGGCAGCCCCAGTTTCTTCCATGGCCTCTATGTAAGAAAGAGGAATAAAGGGCTCACGAGAGAAGACAAGAAGACGCGGCTACCTAGGTTCATCAAATGTTGTTGATTTTTGGCAACCGCACAGACACGGAGAAGATGTCTAGAATGGAAAGATTCATCGAACAACAGGACAAGTCATTGAATCCAATGAGTCTTTTTTTTTTTTGTTTCTTCTTCTTTGGCCAGGTATATTGTTTTCCAGCACGGGATCGGTGTTGGACTCTCTCCCCTTGTTGCTTCTCCCTCTCCCGTGTTTTCTCCCGCATCTCCATGGTATATGACACTAAATTCTCACCCCGTGAACCGGGTAAGATGCCACGGGAGACGGCGGCCTGCTGCTCCTTCAAAAGGAGTCTTCAAAGCCCGCAGTCTACTCGTATCTTGTCTGCGGATCAGCGTTACATGCAGTCCATTTGTAAGTGGTGTGCATATTCTCAATCAAGTTGCACTTTTAAATTACAAACGGCACCCGGCAGGCTCTGCATGCTGTGTGTATTATTCCCGTTTTGGCCGTCTTGCCTACTTTGTATACCTGTCAAAGCCATATTTCCATATCGTTTTACCGCCAGAAATGAGACTCCTGTGAGATGTAGAAGTCTCTTTTTACTCCGTACCCATAAGTATATACGCGGCAACTCAGCGCGTTTCTCGTACGAGTACAATATTCCCCCTGTAGTCTTTGTACCATTTGTCTGCTGTCTGATTCTTTTGATTGATTTTTTTTTCTCTCTCTCTGGTTGTAATCTATCTTGTCCCCTATCCCATCCTTCCCTCTCCATCTCATCTCTTGGCATCTCTTCTCCTTCTCCTTCTCCTTCTTTCTCATCCTTCCATCCTTCTGTCTCGCGTGTCGTGCTCCTATGTTTACTTACACGCCACGTTGGGATCGCCCGTGAGACAGTAAAAAGTCTGTCGAGCCTCTTTTCTTATTTTTTTTTCTTTTTTTTATATCTTTTCTTTTCGTTCCTCTTTTTCCTCGTCTCTTCTCTCCCTCCCGTCTCCCTTCACATCCTTCCATCATGCCTCAACTCGACATTGATGACTACTACTTCACGTCCGACGTGACCAAGCACGTCTGCCCGGGCTTTGGCTCCTTTACGTGTGAGCCTCCCGCGGCGTGTGCTCGTGATACCAAGACGGGCCGCCGGCTCTGCTGCGACACCAAGGATGTCTGCTGGACCATTGCCACGGAGTGCGCCAACGACGGCAGCACGCTGGACTGCGGCTCGGGCGACAGCGTCTGGTGCTGCATGGACGGCCGCGAGGAGTGCACGCAGCACCCGGACCAGATCAACATCTGCTGGTCCAAGCTGCACGACCCGCTCGACGATATCGCCAACAATGTGCTCAACGACACGTACTCGTCGCTCTCGGCCGCCATGCCCAAGGCCACGTCCTGGTCCTTTGACCCGCAGGCTCTCATTGCTCTGACGGCACCTCCTCCGTCGTCGTCATCGTCGGCGGAGTCGTCATCGGCCTCCAAGTCAAAGTCGGACGCTTCTGCTTCGACGACATCCGCGGCCTCCTCGTCTACCATTGTCTCGACGGCCTCCAACGGCGTCGTCACGACGATTGTCACGGCCAGCACGCCCAGCAACACGGGCGCAGCGGCGGCGGCTACGGGCAGCAAAGGCATCTCGGGTGGTGCGATTGCCGGTATCGCGGTCGGTGTCGTGGGCGGCGTCGCGCTCGTCGGCGCTGGTCTCTTTTACATGTGGCGTCGCAGCCGGGCCAAGAAGGCGGCTGCTGCTGCTGCTGCCGCCGGCTCGGCCGGCTCGGCCACGCCCATGGCCGGTGCATACCACGACAAGCCCTCGCCCGCCCTTCCCGGAGCCATCCCCCCCGGCACGCCTGGTGCTCCTGGCACTGGCTACGGTACTCCCTCGACGTATGCTGCTCATCTGGATGCTGCTGCTGCTGCCGGCGGCGCTGGCTCCCTCGACGACAAGGCTCGCTACGGCGCCGCCAGCTTCCAGTCGACAGACCCGGCCGTGGCTGCCTACTATGCCGCCCTCCAGAGCGGTCAGATGCCCGCCGGCACGCCTCCTCCGGGCATGTCTCTCGTGACCAGCCCCGAGGGCACGCCCTACCTAGTGCCCATCTCCGCCGCCACCGGCACGTCCCTGACTCCTCCTCCTCCCGGATCCTCCCACGCCTTTGCCTCGGAGCTCGACGGCCATGGCCAGCAGCCCCAAGAACTGTCGGCCGTCGGCCACAACCCCGTCGGTTTCGTCAGCGAGCTGCCGGCCATGGAGCTTCCCATCTCTCGCCAAGCTTCTGCGTCGTCCACTCCGACGGCAGCGGGAGCTGCGTCGCCGCCCGTCTCCTACCACCAGACGGCCCTGGCCGCCCACGCAGCCGACCAGCAGCAATCTCTCACGAGCCCGGCCTCGGCGACGGCCTCGGCGTCGGCATCGCCCGTCTCCCAGCATGAGCAGCTGCACTCTGCTCACTAGAAGTAGGGAGGAGGAGAAAAGGAGAGATGTTGGTGAAAAAAAGTACAGACTAGACGTGTGGCATTTCATTCCTTTGATATCTTTTTTGTACCTGTTTTTCATTCTTTGATGTCCCATTCTTACCTTCCATTTTACATTATGCTTGCATTTCTTTATCATTTCCCGAGCTTGATTTCCCTATTCCATGTTGACTTTACTTCCATGATTTTGCCTTCCTTTTATACCTATAATACTCTTTCATAATGTAAGCCACTGCTTTCTGGATATATACTTTTGATAAAATTCAAAAGACCTTGGCTTTTCTCATTCAGCTGTGCGTATTCTGCTGTCGTCATCTACCTGCACCGAATTCGTCATGTTTCATGTGCTTACTCTCACGCCTGCTGATGACGCGTCGGGTACGTTTTGTCCCTTATATATTTCTCTGCACCATGCTTCCCCAACAACAGCACGGGTTCCGTGGTGCAGTTGGTTAGCGCATCGTACTAATATTCTTCCTGAGAATACAATGCGAAAGTCGAGAGTTCGAGCCTCTCCGGGACCATTTCTTTTTTTGCTTTTTTTTGGCGCTATTTTTTTTTTTAGCAAAGTCGTCCTTTTTGCGTCATCATTATACACCGACATTTCGCCAATGACGCTTTTGTCTTTACCTTTGTATCATGTCATTATTCTTTTCATTTTTTTTCCCTTTTTCCTGTCTTTTACATAGGCATGTCCTTCCTAAATTTGACTCCTTGCTTTCTTCATCTTTTTTTGGACGCACGGCCGCACGGTCGCGCAAGGTCCGCTAATATGTTTTGCATATGTTATGCAACGGAAGAGCAGGGACTGTGCGGGATGAGACAAAAGGGTAGGCAGTTGAGAGTATTTTTATTGTATTTTTTCTTCTCTCATTTCCTTCCGCTGTCTTCTTTTGCATTTCTGCAAGGACCTTTTTTTTTTTTTTTTTCAGAAACACTCGTAGCAAAAAGGTCACTCATCCATCATTTCATTTCTTTGCCTCATTTCGCTCGCGCGCGAAGCGGTGAGCAAGGATAAGCCGTCCTCGGAGAAAAAAAGAAGAGAGAGTGAGAGAGAAACGACAAAAAGAGGTGGGCGTGTCTCGTCTCTCATTGGCCAAGCGTGACATTTACTTGACGGCGCCATACCAAGATTTTTCATTCTTGGCGCCTGAGGCAGAAAAAGAAATACTAGCGCCATGGCTGTCATGTATCTCTAGTACCTCGCATAGGTTTTATGGTGGCAGGTTCATATTTTGACGCTACACGATACTTTCTGTATTTTGCGGCGCTAAAACGTCTGTGCGTCCATCCCGCGCGCCAGTGGCCGAGCTGAGCTTTGAGTTTGGTGTTCGACTATCTTCTCTCGGCTTCCAAGGAAAGTGCCATACATTACTCCGTACTGTAAAAGAGGGCACCCCGGTACGAATACTCCGTACCACGTCGCAAGGACAATGCATGCGCTGGAGCAAATGCGCAGAAACTTTGCATGGACGGGCCTTGGGTCTGTGTTTGTCGTTTCATCAACGACAGAGTGAAAAGATCGTGAGTGATATACCACGCGAGTCATAATTCAAAAAAAAAAAAATCATTCAATACCCAAGGCAAATATCCGAGAGCGATATAAAGACGAGAATCTATGCCGTCATTTTCCCAAGTTTGATCCACTGACAAAATATCCCTCTTCTTACGAGCAAAATATATCCAACCTCGTTTTGCAATCGCCAACCACCCGTTTTGAGTGAAATTCAAGACTGAAGAAAAGGCCAGGCGAGAGAGACAGAGGGGAGAAAAAAAAAACAAAAAGAAAAAGAAAGTATGCCTCTGTGAATCTCGTCAACGATCAACGATGCTCCGTTCTCTGTCTCGTACTCCGTACTCCGTACCTACTCCGTACATTCTCCGTACTTGACGCCTCCTCATTTTCTTCACGACAGACGCAAGAGCAAAAAAAAAAGTAAAACGATCGTCCACTTGTCTCCATATGTCCCCATATGTCCCCAGTGTATCATTCTGCGCAGATGGGCAGCATGGCGTAATCTGACTGGCCAAAAACCATGCAGATGCGCCCCTCTTCCACTCTCATAGGCCAATGCAGAGCGGAAATAAAAGTGTACAAACCAAATCGTCTTTTTTTTACGGAGAAAGCAACGGGACTCCTTTCACAAGGGAGGCGAAGAAGAGAAGATCCGTAATAGGGGAGCGCATTAAAGAAGCTCGAGCTCATCGAGAGAGCTTAAAGTATACAGAGTACAAGAGAGCTCTTTAACCAAGCCTCTTGAGCTGTAGCTTTATCATGGCTGCAACACCCCTTTCCCCTCCATGCAAAGCCTCACTTCGCGTCCAGAACTCCTCTGACGCATCTCGTGGCCCTCTCTGCGTCATTCGCCCCTCTCTCTCTTCTGAGTGCTCATCCTCTCACACACACCCCTGCAACAAAACCGCGCTGATGCACGGCTACTGCAGGCAGAAACAACCCACCCCAATGCGAGATGTCCACCAGGGATGCCCAGGCCCCATTGCCTACTCCGTATTGCCCATTTGCCCAGGCCCATGTCCAGGGATGTCCAGGGATATCCAGTATTTGTCCCACACAGGGATGTCCACCAGGGATTGCCCACCAAACTGTCTTACGGCGATACGACGTGCAGGCCTTGCAGGTTAAAAATGGCGAAAAAAATGGGAAAATACTCGTGAACACGCAGAGGGAGTGTGCATCCTGCGAGTAAACTTTTTTGAAATATTCCCGTTTTCCCAGGGTCTGTTTCGCCTCCCCTCTTTCTGTCATTTTTTTTGAGGATTGATTTTTAAGAATAATTATTGCTCTACGGGCAGGGTACGTATTTCTCTTTCGTGCCCAAATCTGTTTCAGATCTAGAGGTGTTTTGGAAAGCAAAATGACATCCATGTACGGAATAATGATGACGGGAGATGGGGAATGAAAGATACAGTGTCTACATGTACTATTCACACTGTAAGATTACGTCCTATCTTCACGCATAGCCCTCACATCCGAAACGCTCCATTCTTCCTCTGAAGAAATATCCCTCTGCACGGCAGAAATGCACAGCTGTAGAACTGCAGATGGCAAAAAAAAAAAAAAGAGTGCGGAATGCGGAATGTGGAATGCAGCAGAAACCGTTGTCCGTTGAAGACCACGAAGAAGAATAAGAAGAATAAGAAAAAAAGGGCTGTCGTGGCTCCCCTACATTCCGCTGCGAGACATGGGAAATGCATCCGCCCAAAAGTGGTAGGAGAGGTACTCCGTAGGTCATCTTCTCAGGGTACGGAATACTCGTATCTCGTACAGTGCGAAGAGAGCAGATAGTGGGCCGATAAGATACATTCAAAAAGTACTCGTACTTTCCAATTCTGCCTGTTGCAAGAGTAAAAAAAGAATAACTGTAAGAGGCACTACTCCGTACTCCAGGCACTATTCAAGGCAAGATTCAGTCAGCTCACGGCGCCGGCGTGCCGTACGCCGTACATTACATGTAAGATACACTGTCAAAGGGGAAAGCCGCCGTGGGCAAAAAGTGGCCGGGCTGCCGAGTTTTAGCAGGCCACCAACTACATGTATCTTTACTCTGTACAATATGCACCTTTGTACTCCGTATTTGGCGCTTCTGCAAAGTCGCAAGTCCTAGGAACCAGTCTATCCGCAGGCAAAAAGCAAAAAGGCAACGAAAAAAGCTGCCCAACGGGCACTGTACAATGTGAATTTGTCGGGGGGCACGGTATCCACTTTTATCGGCCGCGCCTTCCTCGCTGCGCAGACACTTTGTGCCTGCTCCTGCTCCTTTTGGTTCCTTTTGGCTCTTTTGGCTCATTTGGCAGTGGCTCCTTCCTTTTGGCTTTCTTTTGGCTTTCCCTCTGGCGCTTTCCCTTTCGGCTCATTTTGGCTCATTTTGGCTCCTTGGCTTTTGTTGGTGCATTCGTCCCCCCCCTTCCCTATCAAAATCCACTTCATCGCACCAACGAAACGCACCACGCACTACCACGCACATCGCACCTTTTGGCTCGCACCCTTTTTCCCATCTCGGCAGAGAGACACTGCGAAAGACCGCAATCCAACTGCCCTTTCCATGTCCCGCTTCCTTTTGACTTTCGCGGCGATTGGACGATTTTTGACGATTTTACGGTATCTCTCTCTTTTTGTCGCCCTCTTGTCGCTCTATTTCGACCGCGCCTTCCACTCATTTTTCGGTGTGATCACGTCTCTCCGCCCAAAAGGCAGAAAAAACATCACCACTTTTTTCCCGGCTCAGCTGCATCGGCAGCCCAAGGCAACCAACCACTTCCACCACCACTCTATCCGACAGCCCCGAAACCTCCGAGCTTCC
This sequence comes from Intubia oerlemansii, assembly GCA_020002355.1. Taxonomy (NCBI): domain Eukaryota; kingdom Fungi; phylum Ascomycota; class Sordariomycetes; order Ophiostomatales; family Ophiostomataceae; genus Intubia; species Intubia oerlemansii. The sequence continues at coordinate 8,400 of JAGKRZ010000166.1, read as the reverse complement.
CCCGCGAGCCACCTTCCCCCGATCCGTCTTCCGATCCCGATTCCGATCCAGATCGAAACCAACCGCTTACGCCTATCTTTTACGCGCGCGCAGCAGCGCCGAATTGCCCACTGCATAAAATAAGCGTCAGCGACTCCTTTCCCCGCGTGTTTACGAATCCTCGGGGCAACGCGAGGATTCGACTCCACGGGGGAACGTCCCCCTGACCTCTTGCTGTGCGCAACTCGTTCGGCACGTCGAGCGTGTTTGCTTGCGACAAGCAAGCGCCTCCTTTCCTTCCCCAACGCGCTGCTATTCCGTCCACGACAACCCCTTCTTCCTCCTCCGGGCTACAGATCCCCCCCTTTACGATCGCCTGTAGCCTGAGCGATTCGGCCATGGCCAACGATGCGATCAGTGCTCCGGCGCTTGGGGGGACCCCCGCCACGACCGATACGAGCGGCATGGCTGCTGCGGGCATCGCAGAAGCTGTGACGAGCGTATCGGGCGTGTCGGAAGTGGAGGGAGTGCCGGCGGCGACAACATCGACGACATCGACAGCCCCGACCACGGCCCCGACCACGGCCCCAACGACAGCCACGGCCTCCCTCCACTCCCCCCCGGACAGCAACGACGCGTCCAAGCTCGGCGACGATGGCTGCAGTGCTTCCGATTCGGAACTGAGCGATCTCGACGACGATACGCTGGCCGAGACGCTGCGCTCTCTGCAGGACGATGGCGTGTCTGGCCACGACGGCAAGGCGGCCAACAACGACAGCAATGACAGCAACGACAACAACGACAACAACGACAATAGCGAAAGCAACAACGCCGACGTCAGCATGACCGACGCGGCTTCAGCGGCTGTCGGTGCCATGACGCCGACGACGACAGTGGCCGATATCGAGCCCGGCCAAGACCGCCCGGCCGAAGCTCCCTCTGCTTCTTCTGCTTCTGCTGCGTCTGACCCTGCCGCAGCAACCTCGGATTCCGCGGCCAAACCTACTGCTGATGCTGATGCTGCTGCTGATGCTGCTGCTGCTGCCGACAACGACAATGACGACATTGGCGAAATCGTCCCTGATCACTTTTCCGGCACCGTTCCTGTCTTCCGGCCAACCATGCACCAGTTCCGTGATTTTAAGAAATTTGTGCGCATCCCCTGTTTCTCTTTTTGGTCCTCATTCTGCTCCTCTCACTCCCTCCAACACTCTCTATAACACACACACACACACACTCTCTCTCTCTCTCTCTCTCTCTCTCCCTCCCCCTCCCTCTCCCCTTTTCATATTGTGTCTAACCCGTCAGATGGAAAAAATCGACAAGTATGGCATGAAGTCGGGCATTGTCAAGATCATCCCGCCGCAGGAGTGGAAAGACTCGTTGACGCCGCTCGACGACATGGTCAAGGGTATCAAGGTGCGCGAGCCCATCAAGCAGGACATCATGGGGTCCAACGGCACGTACCGCCAGGTCAACATCTTGCACCAGCGCACCTACAACCTGCCCCAGTGGCGCTCTCTGTGCGACCAGAGCGAGCACCAGCCGCCGGCACGACGCGGCGAGCGGCGTGCCAATGCCGACAAGCCCAAGACGACGAGAGCAGCGAGGGCCAAGTCGACGCGTGGTCGTTCGACGCGTGGCGGAACCGCTGGACGTGGCCGTCGCGGCACGGCCGACGACGATGCAGGATCCGTGGTGCTGGAGCCGCGGCCCATGACGCCCGAGTCGCAGCGCGGCGACGATGGCAACGACGGAAACAATCATGAGCATGGCCACGGCAACGACAACGACAGCCGGGCGTGCGGCGACAACCACTCGATCGACGGCAGCATTGTGGGCACCATGAGCAACATGAGTAACATGAGCAGCAGCGACCGGCGCTCCGACGACGGTCACATTCTCATGTCGGTCGAGCACGAGGGCGGTGTCAAGATCAAGCGCGAGGAGGACGACGACCACGACGATGCCGCTACCGTCGACAGCCTTGTTTCGTTGGCGGGAACGACAGCGACGGCGCCACGGCGGATGGGCGCTGTTGTCGGCGGCGGCAAAACGCAGTCGACGTCGGCACGGCGCAAGTATAGCAAGCGCGAGGCGTCGGCCAAGATTGACGAGGCCGCGTTCAAGGACTGGGACTACCGCATGGACGTCTCGGACTACACACCCGAGCGCTGCGAGGAGCTGGAGCGCATCTACTGGAAGACACTGACGTACGCGCCGCCGCTGTACGGCGCGGACCTGCCGGGCACGCTGTTTAGCGAGTCGACGGAGCTGTGGAACCTCAACCGGCTGCCGAACCTGCTCGACGTGCTGGGGACCAAGGTGCCCGGCGTCAACACGGCGTACCTGTACCTGGGCATGTGGAAGGCGACGTTTGCGTGGCATCTCGAGGACGTCGACCTCTACAGCATCAACTACCTGCACTTTGGCGCGCCCAAGCAGTGGTACAGCATCTCGCAGGGCGACGCGCGGCGCTTCGAGGCGGCCATGAAGAACATCTGGCCCGCCGACGCCAAGGCCTGCGACCAGTTCCTGCGCCACAAGGCCTTTCTCATCTCGCCCTCGCACCTGCAGAACCACTACAACATCAAGGTCAACCGCGTCGTCTCCTACCCGGGCGAGTTTGTCGTCACCTACCCCTACGGCTACCACTCGGGCTACAACCTGGGCTACAACTGCGCCGAGGCCGTCAACTTTGCCCTCGAGTCGTGGCTGCCCATGGGCAAGATTGCCAAGAAGTGCGAGTGCGCGCAGGCCCAGGACAGCGTCTGGGTCGATGTCTATGAGATTGAGCGGAAACTGCGCGGCATCTCGACCGAGGATGAGCTAGAAGAGGATGAGTTTGACGAGGAGGAAGACGAGTTTGACGAGGATGAAGAGGAGCTGGATGAGGATGAGGACGACGACGACGAGGAAGAGGATGACCAGGACAACGAGGACAACGACGGAGAGCCAGGCAAGATTCGTCGTCGTCGCCAGCGTCACCGTGTCGTTGTTGGTCTTCCCACGCCGCCATCCGGTGCTTCTGGTGCTCGTGGTGCTCGTGTCAAGCAGCCTGCCTCCAGAAAACGCAAGCGTGCAGCAGACGACGACAACAACAACGCCCGTGTTGGTACAGGCCGCAGCGGCGGCAAGTCATCCAAAACATCCTCCTCCTCGGCTGCCTACGATCCGTCTCTTCCACCGGAAGACCGCAAGCGCCTCAAACGCATGCGCACGCGTCTCTGGTCCGGCGAGGGCGCCCCCTGCTGTCTCTGCCCCAACGACATCCCCGAGGCCGTTTTGTTGCCGACCGACGACGGCCGCCAGGTGCACCGCATGTGCGCGCAGCACCTGCCCGAGGTCTTTATCGACACCTCGGCCGGCATCGGCCACGAGGTCGTCACCGGCATGGCCAACATCCCGCTCTCCCGCCTCGAGCCGCGCTGCATGTACTGCCGTCTGCGCAAGGGCGTCTGTCTGCAGTGCTCCTACGCCAAGTGCTCGCGCGCCTACCACGCCACCTGCGCCGCCGCCGCCGGCGTCTTTGTCGAGGAGGTCCACGTCCCCGTCTTTGTCGACGACGGCACCGGCCAAGGCACCGAGTACAAGCAGCCCGCCTACGAGTTCACCTGCCGCTTCCAGCGCACCAAGCGCGACAAGCGCCTCGACGCCCGCGCCCTCGAAAAGAGCGACCGCATCCGCAAAGCCGCCGCTGCCCTGCGGCCCGGCGCCATTGCCCAGATGCAGCTCTTCCGCAGCGACATTTTTGCCGGCGTCGTCCTCGAGAACCGCGTCGACGAGGAGACCTTGTTATTGCGCATCCTGCCCTCGGGCGACGAGGCCGAGGTCGAGTACAAGTGGCTCCTCCTCCCCGACCCCAGCGACTACCGTCTGCCCCGCGCCTCTGCCCACGCTCTGCCCCTGCCCACCTCGCGCGCCGCCGTCGAGGCCCTCCATCTCCAGAAGCAGCCCACCCTGCCCGTCGCCGATGACGTCTTTGTGCCCGGTTACACCTGGAAAGAGTTTCACACCGTCCAGAATCTGGAGACGGCATCGTCGACAGAAGCTTCGGCCGCATCCCCCGTCGACCTCTCTCTGCCCAACAAGCTGTGGCACTACCTTGGCCATCTGTCCACCGACTCGAAGGCCAGGTACACCGACGACCCTGCCCATCCCGTTCACAATCCAAAGAGCAACTTTTTGGCTGGGCCCCAGGTGAAAGCTGCAGCTGCAACGCCGACTCGGGCTTCTGCTGTTCCCGTTCCGCCCGTCATGACATTTGTTCCCATGGCGTTGCCTCCTACTGCTCCTGTGTCTGCGGCACCCTCGGCACCAGCCATGCTGCCGCCAAAGAAACCTTCGCCCGTCCAGGTTCCTGCTACACCAGTGCCATCGACAGCGTCAGCGACAGTCCCAGCTGCGCCTTCCGTGCCAGTGTCTGCACCAGCATCAGCACCAGCATCAGCACCAGCGTCAACTCCCACACCTTCTGTGGCACCACCTTCCACTCCCGTGCAACCTGCGTCCTCTTTGACGGCTGCTCCCACCGCCACTCCTCTCACCACCACCACCGCTGCCGCTGCCGCTGCCGCCACAGCTGCTGTTGCTGCTCCCTCTGCGGCTACTCCGCGCATCCCTGCCCACGCTTTTGCTCAGCCTCTCACGCCTGCTGCATCGGCCGGCCCCTCTCCTGCTCCGTCTGCTGGCCAGCCCACTTCCTCCTCCGAAGCCCCCCGGCGCTCTTACAGTGTCATCAAACCCCCTTATGTGCCGCATACATCCGCCACCGTCTCCGCCACTCCGGGTCCGGGACTGCCAGCATCCAGACCGTCGGCCCCGTCAGCTCTATCAGCCCCGGCATCGTCGGCGGCATCACCTCTCGAGGGGCCTCCTGCCAACAAGATCCGCAAGACCTCGGACGGCTTTGTCCAGCCACAACGTCCGGCTTCGCGGCCTCAGCAGGCGGGCGGCCAGCCCCAACCAGGCCAGCTGGGCCATCGTCCTCACCGCCACTCCATGTCGTCGGCACAGCGCACACCTTTTGGTGCTTTCTTCTCCATGCCCAAGGATGCCCGCGCGCCCACCGGCAAGTTCCCGCAGATCCAGCATCCTAATTTGGCTGTTGGATATGCCGCCAGAAAGCCTGGTGCTAGCAGCGGTAGCGGCAGCAGCAGCAGCAGCAGCAACAATGGAGGCAATGCCATGTCGTCATCCAACGATCTGCAGCAGCAACAAACCCGGTTGCTGCCCCTGTCGCCGCCTCGTCCTCCTGTCCTGCAGACAACCACCAATGTCAAGTACCCCTTCTTCCAGGTCCACGGCAACCGCGATGCCAGCACCTATCGCTCTCCCTACCTGGCCGGTGGCGGCTTCAACAACAACTACGAGAACTACCATCCCCGCAGCGCCAATGCCAATACGGGTTCGAATCCGAGCTCGAATGCCCGCATGTCCCAGACGGCCCATATGCTCTCCCGCAGCCGCAAGAGCAGCGCCGGCTCCATCTCCCTCGCCGCCGCCGCCGCCAAGCTGCACAAGCGCAGCGCCAGCAGCAACAGCAGCGCCAGCAGTTTCGGTCTCGGCGGCGGCCTGCGCGGTCTCAGCCGGCCCTCCTCGCACACAAACTACATTGGCCGTCCGCCCCAGCCCTCGTCGACTGCGTCCTCGCCCTTCTTGTCTTCTAGTCACAATATGGGCTACAGCACCCGGCCGGGCTCGTCCGTCTCGTCGTTTGATGGCATCAGCGGCCTCGGCGGTATGGGCGCCATGTCCGGGGCGATGTCGGGAGCGATGTCACCACACTCGCCCGCGGCTGTCGATGCCAGTCCGTTTATCGGCAGTCCCGGCCCGCAACTAGGCGGTTTTGACTTTTCGACCCCCTCGGCCGCGGCGGCTGCCACGGGTATGCGTGCCGCATCATCCTTCCACAGCGCATGGCAGCACACCTTCGCCTTCTCGCAAGACCCCATGGAGATGAACTTTTCGCCTCCATCGCCCATGACGAGGGCCATGGGTCTGCCCGGTAGCAGCAGCACCACCACCGCCGCCACGGGACTCGGCGCGCCGGCCAATATCGTTCCCAACCATCATGGTGTGGGTCATCATCACCACCAGCAGGCCTACTCTTTTAGCGGACCGGGCACGCTGGGCGCGCCCGACTCGATGCTGACGGCTGCGCTCAATGGATTCACGACAACGATGAATGCGCCCCTTGTGCCTGCGTCGCCCATGCTGAGTCCTCACATGAGTCCTCACATGAGCCCTCACTTGAGTCCGCACTTGAGTCCTCACATGAGCCCGACCATGAGTCCCAATATGAGTCCGGCCATGAGCCCGTCGCTGAGCGCGACCATGATGGATGCCGATATGACCAACATGGACATGGACGCGACGTCGTCGTCGATGGCGTCGTCGTCCATGATGATGCTGGAAGATGTGGATGCCGGCACGGACCAGTCGCCGGCCGATCAGCTCAAGCAGCAGCTGCGCAGCATCTCGGATTCGTCGCTGCCCTCGTCCTACCGTCTGCGCTGTCTGCACCAGCCGCGTCGTCGACACCAGAGCCGCAGCAGTCTGAACCGCATCTTTACCAGCCAGCTCCTCGACCTCAACGATGCGAATCACTCTTGAAATCATGCCATGGTGATGATTTTTTTTTTCTGTTTCTGCTCCCATTTCCTTTCTTTTTCCTTCCCTTTTTTGTTGGCGTTACGACGGAACGAAATGGAACTATTGGCGTTTTGATTGTTTATTGCTTCTGCTATTTGCTTTTTTGGGAACCGCTCTCTCTTTTTTTTCCTTTTTTCCCTCTGTTCTTTTTTTTATCGACAGTGGCCTCGTGAAGAACACAAAAAAGGCACACACGCCACACACACCCCAAACTCGGACCGCGCCACAAAAAAAAAGGCCTTTTTGCTTCTCTCTCTTTTTTTGCTTCCTCTGGACAAGGTCCTGCCAACAATGGCCAAGCTTCCCTTTTTTTGCCCGTGCTTTACTCCTTTCCCATGGATTCTTTTTGGCACAACAGGACAAAAACAATTCGTTGGGGGAGTGGCAAAACGGAAAAGGTGGCCGCCTGCTCCAAAGGTTAAATGAGAGAGAGAGACGCAAAAAAAGGCACAAACGACACACAAAAAAAAAGGGCCCAATGGTCGAGTTTTGATGGCCACTGTCAGGAGGCGGGAGGATCCGGGCGGGGAGGATGATGAAAGGGAGGGGGATCTGGTGATGGAAGAGGTTGGACAATGTTGGAAAGGATGGAAAGTGATGATGGGATGATGATGACAATCATGGCAGACAAAGGGAGGAAACTAAAAATAACTCCCTACTTTTTTTTGGTCTGGCCAGTGTGGCACGCCAACTTTTTTTTTTTTTTTTTTAAAAAAAAAAAATCATCGACCTCATTATCAACAATGAGGCGATGCTGGCGTGCAGGAAAAGGGGAGTGGAAGATGAGTGGGAAAATGTGGGTGGAAGCAAATGAAAGGAAACCCTTTTTGGTAGTGAAAAAAATTATGTAGGAAGACTGTGCAAAAAAAAGAACACAGCAATTGAACAGAACTACAAAGCGACAACGAAATAAAAAATAAATGAAATGAAGAAAAAAACAAAGGCATAGACATGAAAAGTGATCATTGTACGAAAAAGTAGTGAAAATGTAGTTTTTTTTATTACTGGATAGGTATCATTTGTCCCCGACATGTCATTCTCATGTTTCCACAACACTTGGTTCGTTTCTCAGCAACGGAACCTTTTCATCACCCTTACACTTTACTTGGCGTAGCCGTGCTCCTTGAGCCAGGTACGGACGACGTCGGCATCGCGCTCATGGTAGGCAGCGCGGCCGCGCACCGAATCCAGGGCCGTCTCGAGCGACCGGTCGTAGCCACGGCGGTCCTTGTTCTTGAAAAAGTCGTCAATCGACTTGAGCGAAGCAGTATCGTTAAACTCCTTGAGCGTCAGGCCGACAAAGCGCTCCAGCAGAGTCATGTTGCCGGCCAGCTTCTTGGCAATCATGCCGTCCCACTCCCGCTGCATAAAGGCCCACAACGTAGGGCGCACCGTGTGCCGGCGCGCCAGCACCGCACCCAGAATGTGCACATCGCCGCCCGTCACCGTCTCGGGACCCTCGCCAAACAGGAAGGGCAGCAGCTGCTTCTCGGCAATCTCAGGGTCCGCACACGCACCCATGGCCAGCAGCGCCACCTCCTTGCCGTCAGGCGCCGTCGACGTCTTCCACTCATTGAGCATCAGCGGCACGGCGCGCACAGGGTCATCCTTGATCGCAGCGCGGAACACGGGACGACGGAGATCGCCCTTGAGAGGGTTCTTGACGGGGTCCTCAATGTACGCATTGAACTTGGCCAGGGCCTTCTTGGTCATCCTATACTGTTAGAGGGGGGTCGAGAGGGGAAAAAAAGTCGAGAGGAAGGCAAA
>JAGKRZ010000165.1:0-49071 GCA_020002355.1 Intubia oerlemansii | reverse complement strand
CCCCCCCCCCCCCCCCCCCCCTCAGCAGCACGACTTGTGGAAGGAGAATGCGCCGTGGCAGCAGTTGCAGCCCATTGTCATGGCGCCGCCGCGCATGTTGGCGTTGTCGGAGTCGTCGACGGAGTCGGTCATGGGCGTATGCGGTTTCTAAAAGAGTAAAAAAGTTGTTAGTGATCATTTAGTGGAGTGCCGCCCCCTGTATAAGCAGTGCCAGCCCCTGTAAACGCTGTAAGCGATCGCTATAAACGGACGTACCGGCTGCTGCTCCACGGTCTTGGAGCTGTTGTCGACCTCGACGGCCATGGGCTGCACGGGCGCAGGTGTGGTTTCTGTAAGCATATTGATGAATGGCAGCGATTGCAGTGATGGAAATGCGACGAAAGGGATGAAACAGGTCAACGGCTCTTGTACAAAAGTATAGGGTGTACCATGCTTATAAGAGGAAAGGAAAGGGCAAAAAGAAAAAAAAAAAAGGACAGCTGAATGTGCAACGTGGGCAGCAAAACAGGGAGGGCGTCCCGTGCGGCTGGAGTGTCTTGGCAGTGGCAGACAAGTAGGTATCTTTACGTGACCGACATTCTGGCCAAGAGTTGACAGCAAGATTGTGGAATATTGGAGAACTCAGGCTTGAGTACTTTCAAGTGGTTGGATGCATCAGTCTCATGGCTACTTGTATGAGACTATTCTGAAGCGCTCCGTGATGAAAGGTATGCAGGTCGGTAGGTATAGTAGGTATTTAAGAGAAGGTTGATAGACTGGAGGGCTGCGCTAGCAAATTATTGATGGTGGTCAGGTGCTTGTTACCTTTGTATTTGCTTTTATGTGCAACTTTAGGTACTTTGCAATTTTATTTTATTCGTTTGTGATATGATTTTATGTAGTTTTTTTTTTTTTCTTTTTTTTTTTTACGAAAAGAAAAATAAATGTACACAACTTCGCATAAATTCCCTATAATGCTGTTGCTCAAAGAAACGATTATTATGCTCTTCATTATTTTATGTTGGGTATCGTTACCTAATATTTTTATGGTATATCATTCAAGAGTAACACTCTTCCTTCGACGTATCGATCAAAGTCAAACAGACCGTCAAATAGTTCGGCATCAGTTGGTGTGAATGGTACCTCGCGGCCGACGGAAGAGACAGAAGAGCTGCCCGACAAGTCTGGCTCTGTGGATGTCTCCAGGTCGACACCAGCCTCCGCCTCCATCCGTGCTCCGGTCTCGGCTTCCCTCTTCCGCTGCCGCAGAAATGCTTGCGGCGTCTGGCCGGTCACTTGCTTAAATTTCCGGTGAAAATGCCAGCGCGAGACACCGGCCAGGGCAGCGAGGTCGGACGGCGTCTCTGCATCGTAGGCCGCTCGCCGTGCGATCAGCTGACGGATGCGCTCGACGGAAGCGTCTTCCGGCATCGTGCCGGCTGTCGTCGGGCGGCATCGTTTGCAGGCGCGGAAGCCGGCCTTTTCGGCCGAGGCGGGATCGCGGTAGAATGCGACATTGTCACGCCGCGGCAGACGGGCGCGGCAGACGGGCCGACAGTAGATGCCGGTCGTCCGGACGGCATACACAAAGTGGCCATCGGCAGCCGGGTTCTTGCTGACGAGGGCGCGCCATTGATCAGAGGGTGTTGCAAACGTCATTGTGTGGAGGGGGACTGGGCAGGATAAGAAGAAAAGATCATACGTGAACAATTGAATTGTAAAAAAGAATGATCTAAAAAAGGAAACTCGCACATAATACCTCTGTCGTTGCTAACGATGTGACCAATGAGAATGTGCGTCATCAAAGCGTAACGGCATAACGGTCTACTGGACTAGGTAACCCAAACGCCAGACTAATAAAACGCCAGAAAATATGAAAAGCTAAACGCCGAGAAACATAATGCAACCAGAAAAAAAAAAAAACCAAAACAAAAAGTCCACCTTTATATCGACCATTCATGTCGGAACCTTTGTCGTTGCAAACATGCGCGTGGGCGTCTTTTGGGCAAACAGCCAGTCGAGCTCGGCAAAGGAGCGGCCACGCGTCTCTGGCAGACGGAACCATGCCCAGACGATGACGGAGCAGCCGAGACCCGTCCAGACAAAGGCGGCACGGGCGCCGAGGTTGAGGGCGCCCGGGTTGAGCAGCTGCGTCTCGAGCACATTGCCGAGCATAAACGTGATGTAATAGACATTGCGGGCGAGACAGACGGTCTGCTGCCGCAGGTGCGTGGCGCCCACCTCGGCGGGCACGGCCCAGCCCAGCTGGCCGACGGTCGACTGGAAGACGAACGTCCACGCGAGGCCGAGTGCCGCCTGCACGAATCTGGTGGCCACGCCACTGTTGCCAGGCATGCCAGTCATGCCAGCCATGTCCTTGTTGACAAACGACAGGCCGCCCATGACGAGCAAAAGACTGGCCATGACGATCATGCCGCCCAGAAAGATGGGCCGCCGACCGAAGCGCGGCATCAGGACCGTCCAGTTGACGAGCGTGCCGACGAGGGCGCAGACCATGCCGGCAATGTTGAGGATGTAGCGCGTCTGCGTCGAGATGCCGAGCTGCTGCAGCAGGTACGTGGCGTTGTAGGCAAACGGCGTGCCGGCCAAGACCTGCGCGGCAAACGCGACGCAGCCAATCTCGGTGCGCCGCCGCTCGGTGCCGAGGAAGCACTCCTTGTAGCTCGAGAGCTCGGATTTTTCAGGCTTGCTGCTGCGTCCCATGTCCTCGGCATCGTCGGCGCGCCGCGTCTCCATGCGCGTCGTGCGCTCCACCATCGACAGCGTGCCCTCCACCGTCACGCCATGGGGCATGCCGGCGCTGGCGCTCAGCAGCCGCTTGAGCGAGGCGCGTGCCTCGGCGCGACGGCCGCGACGCACGAGGTGCCACGGCGACTCGGGCGCAAAGCACAGCGCCGGCAGGATGAGCACGATCCAGGCCCACTGGATGGCAAAGGGGATGCGGAAGGCGGCCTCGTCCTCGCGCGCCGACAGACCAGCGAGAACACCGGCGGCAATCAGCTGGCCGACGATGAAGCACATGTTGGTCCAGGAGGTCAGGTAGCCGCGCAGCGCCGTGGGCAGCAGCTCCGAGGCGTAGGCGGGCGCCGTCGAGGCAAAGATGCCCCAGGGGATGCCGCACAGCAGCTCGCCGGCGGCGAGCACGGCGGCCGAGGGCGCGAAGAAGGGGATGGTCACAAAGGCGGCCAGCACGGGCAGCGCCGCCAGCATGACGCGCTTGTAGCCCCAGCGCGGCACCAGCCAGTGGCTGCCGTTGAGCGTGGTGCCGACGAGGCAGCCGAGCGGCGCGCTGTTGAGCAGAACGGCCTGCCACTTGGCCGACAGCTGCCAGTGGCCGTTGTCGTCGATGAACTGGCCGTACTTGCGCGCAAACGACGGGTAGGCGAAGAAGTTGCCAATCAGAATCATGTCGTAGCCCTCCATCACGACGCACGCCGACATCACGAGGCACCAGCCGATGGCCCTGCGGTAGATGCGCGCCGCCTGCAGCACCGTCAGCTCTGGCTCGGCGGCCACCCCGGCACCATCATCGTTGTCGTCGTCGGCTCCTTCATCGTACGCATCAAACGCGTGTGTGCCAGTCGCGCCAGTCGCGCCGGTCGCACCATTGCTGCTGGTCGCGTCGCGTCGACGGAGCAGTCCCTGTTGCTCGCTCGGGATATTGTCTTCGTCGTCGCCACCGTCCACTGAATAACGCGTCTCTCCTGCACTCGGTCGATGTTGAGCCCCCTCCTCATCCCCGTCTCCTCTTCCTCCTCCTCCTCCTCCCTCCCTTGTCGTCAGCGTCGCCGCCATGTCAGCGGTCCGTCAAAGTGAGAATGCGTACGCGCGCACAAAAAAACAAGTCGTATGCAGATAATGTATGCCGAGCCGTCCGCTTTGCACCGATCCGTCTCCCTCTCTCAAGACTCGCCTGTTTTTGGCGATTCTTCCGCTTCCTTTGTTTCTATCCGCTCCTTCCCATTTTTGTGAGACGTTGGCCGTCAGCAAATCCATGCGGTTGTCCGGTGCCGTGGCCCACTTTTATGCAGCCCGGGCGTAGGTACCTAGCTGATCTGTCATTGTGTCATTGCCCTTGAATGGTACGCAATGGTACGCAATGGTACGCAATGATGCTATTTGTCAAGAGTCATGTCGGGTTGTTGATTTATGCGTCTGATGGACGTCTCGCATAAATTAAGCATACTCTCACAGCCACTGCACGATCCAGCCTCGGCCGATGAAGAGATGAGATTTTAGAAAACGACGTGAGGGCTTATTCTTATTCTTACACAAAACCGACAAAGGCGTGGCACATCGGCCATTCTTTTCCTTGGAAGCATCATATCGGCGTTAAAAAGAAAAGGATGCAGGGACTGGAAGCTGCCTTGATGGCCATAAAGCTTGGCTAGAAATATGGAGATGATCATGCTGGATCGGTGTATATGTGCGCCGTCCTCCGACATACCACGAACACACTCTACTTGCAGAGACGGGATTTACTCTGCATTCCACTTTGTTTATCCTTGGACTCCTCTTTCGCCAGAGTGCATTTCCATGCTCACCGACGGAGTCTAGAAACTTGATTCCTGGTTCCCCATAGCCCGTCTTACACGGTCACGGTGTAAATATCCAGCCGTCCATCAATCGGCCATCCATCATACTTGTCGGCATGAGAACGCCGGTCGTGTGCAAGAAAAAAAAAAGAAATAGGAAATGCTAGGTACAATATATAATATACATCCCGCATTAAGATGCCGTACTCTACGTCAACCGTGGGTGCACTCCCCGCACACGCACAGCCGCCCAAAAACTCTCCGTATCCAATCATGGTCGAGTCTCTGAAAGTTTTGGCAGGCAATGCAAAAAGCCTGCCGTCTAGGCTTTTTAAAAAGTCCAAGTATCAAGTTTCCGGCGGGCCATCCAATGATTGTCAGACATCATAGACAAATCGGGGCTGTGTCTGACCATCTCCGAAAAGGCGCGTCCAAACAGCCGCGGCAGGGTGCACTTTAAAAGGAAGGAAAAAAGTATAAAACATTGAATATCTACTCATTTATTCCCCTGTTGCGATAGGTCTATCCAGCAATTCCATTCAAGCTCGACAGGCATCCACAAATCCCTTGGTCTTCAAAATTTGCCTTTACCTTGAACAACAATTCGCTCTGCACAGCTCTTCCAACACCCTCCTACCCCCCTACCCCCCTGCCCAGCATGCCTTTTACTCTTCGTCCTGCCACCGAGGCCGACATGGACCGCGTCTTGGAGGTCTATAAGTCGGCCTTTGAAGACAACATTTTCATCCGTCGATGCTTGCCCGATGGTGACCCCCAGACCGAGTTTTACAACAGCGCCATCCTTCAGGGCACCATGGCAGATCCCACCAATGTCGTCATGGTCGCCGTCGACGAGGCCATCAAGGAGACGGACCGGGCCAAGTCCATCGTGGCCTTTTCCTTCTGGGGCAAGCCCAAGTCTCCCGACGACGCCTTTTCCCGCGCGCTGCCCATCGAATTGCTGCCCGAAAAGGGCGACCGCGAAAACGGCGCCATTTTCACCGGCGATCTGGCCACGCAGCACGTCAAGATCATGTCCGACCCGAAAACCGGCAAGCAGATCCCCCACTGGTACCTCGCCATCACCGGCACCCACAAGGACCACCAGCGCCGCGGCGCCTGCAGCCAGATGCTGGTCTGGGGCGAGGCCCAGGCTGACGCCCAAGGTGTGCCCATCTACCTCGACGCCACGCCCGAAGGTGCGCCCCTCTACAAGAAGCCCGAGCACAACTTCCGCACCGTCGAGGCCCGCAACTACTTTACCGAGGACTATGAGCATCTCTACATGGTCCGCGACCCTCGCAAGGCTCAGTAGGGAGGGAGCAAAAGGCATATATGATAAGTAGCAAATTGACTGGTTTTTTTTTTTCATTCACAATAGTTGCTTTTTTTGACATCATTTCTTTCTTTCTTTTTTTTTGCCCTTTTTTACACTTCAATTACGTCTCTACCCTACATAACTTCCATTCTTAAGTAATGTCTTGAACCGCGCCCAGTCGTCATCTCGCAGACACATGGCCACCAATGTCGACCCCGTAGACTTGTCTGCCGGCAGAATGTACACGAGACCCTCCACGGGAACAAACGCCGGCCGACGGACACACTCTATGCTATATCCAGACAGCCCAAAATCCACGTCCATGGGAACACTCGCCCACGAGCTGATCATGAGGCCTGCTGGACCATGAGCCGCGCCGCCCACAAAGGTCAGGCCCCGCGCAGCACGCTCCTCGCTCGAGAACCGATCCAAACATGTCGCCAGAGCGCGCGTGCGTTCCTTGAGGCGGCCGTCGTCGAGCGCGGACCGCAGACCAGCCGCCAGCTGCCCGAGAGACGTCTCGGCCACCGACTTGGCCGTATCTGTGTGCAGCGTCATGTTCTGCAAGAGGCCGCAGTACGATGCAGACACGCCCAGAGACCGGCGTACATCCACAGCACGGGCAAGCGTAGACGGAATCGACCCAGAAATCCGCATCAGGCGCGCACGGACCACTGTCTTCCACAGAAGCGCCGTCAGCACATCATTCGTCGATACAAAGTCGGGCCCATTGGCGGGAAGAGTCGCCATCGCCTCGGCCTTGAGAGCAGCCAGATCGGCCTTGTCAAAGACAACATTGGCCCACGAGGACGGCGCGGCCACAGGATCCTCTGACCCTTGCCACACTTCTTTGGGGGCTGCTGTCGGCGGGATCACTTGCTCGGGAATCAGCGCAAAGGGATCGTCCACCTCGAGCAGGGGAACCATCGGCGCCTGGTCGGCATTGCCCATGGCGAGATCCTCGGCGGCATATATATTTTCACTTGCTCGACATGCCTGCGCCAGCCATCGGACAATGTTGGACTGCCCGGCCATGTCCATCGTCGCGTGATGCGCCACAATGGTCAGCAACAGACAGCCGCCATCGACAAAGCCGGCCTGGACAACGAGCACCGGCTTCGTGGTCAGGCTGGCTTCCGACGGGTCGCCGGGAAGCGTCCGTCGCGGAGCAACAATGGCCTCGTCGAGCATCTTCATCGGATACTTGGCCGTCTTGAGCGATGCAGCTGTCAGACTTGCGTCTTGTTCCGTCAGGTTTCGCACGACGAGCTCTGGCGCCGCCGCCAGCGGGGCAAACCGGTACCGTCCGTCAGCGCCGCAGACTACTTGCCCAGCCAGCCATGGGAATGCACGGCCCAGCCGCTGCATGGCACTTTTCAGAGTGTCTGCCACCGCTGCCCGCGCTTCCTGGCTGTCGTCGCCGCCCGTCAGGACGTAGGTCAGCTGCGTGTAGATTTGCATCGTCGCCTGCTGGCCAAAAATGCCGACCTGATCATGGCTCTGGCCGGGAATGATCTTGGCCATGGTAAAGTACTGTTGTATCCGAGGTTAAATTGATATCAACGGGTCTGGGGGGTTGGAGGAAGGACATGTTTACGGTCGGAATGAGGCTGAAGGCTAGGTACTTTGAAGCGAAACGTCACAAAACGATTAAAAAGTGGGTCCCACGAAAACGATGCCGATTCATCGAGAATCGGCTGGGCATACAAAAATAGACTACACATCACGATGCAAGGCATACGACATCAGGCCAAAGAACTTACCGTAATTGATCAGTTATTCGAGAGAGAAAAAACTACAAACTTACCCAACATGGCATGAAGAAGCCATATTTTTGTTTTCAAAAGGTTGCCGATCATATCACGTGACATAACCACCGCTTTACGAAAAGCGGCTCACCGTCAACGGCCTGCCATCCTCTGCAGCGCCATGTTCTGCGCAGCTTTTCCTCTTGAGGTCTGATATGCGGCATCCCTTAAAGTCGAGGCGCATAAAGCGTCGGGCCTCGCTGTTCCAGGCCCAGTTGTGCAGCTCGTTGCCAACACCCTGCAGGCCATGCTCCATCAGCTCGTCCGACGACCGCGTGATCTCTCGGCGGATGTCGATGTCGGCCGGCAGGCGACGGTCGAATGCAGTGCCGTATCGTCGCAGCTCCTCGTTGACGCCGGCAAACGACGTGAGCATCAGGTGCGTGAGAGAAGCGCATGTACGCAAAGGGAAATAGGGCCACTCGAGGGCGGCGATGCCGAGATAGACGGGCACCAGCCGGCCTTGCACGGTGGCCAGGTGCTCAAAGACGGCACCATCGTGCTCGATGAGGTGCAAACCCGATTGCTGGACGCCCTTGGCCACGATTGTATAGCCATAGCCGGCCACCGTGATCTTCAAGAGAAAGGACGTCTCGCTGTAGAAGCCTCGATCGCCCATGGGGTCCACGCCGTCGAGAACGTTGGCCGCCAACTGGGAGACGACGAGCCCGGGCAGCTGATCAGCCGTGACGGGATGATGCATGCCGTGCTTGTCGTCCTTGCTCGCACGCGCATGCAGGTCCACATTGGGGCACGCCGCGTCCAGTGGCAGGCCCAGCCGCAAGCCCCGGAGACACGCCTGCGAGCAAAAGTCGTCCAGGGGTCCAGCCGTCTTCTTGTCGTCCTGCTCCAACACCATGTCAACCCACCTGCTGAAACTTTCTTCGTCGTCATCGAGTCTCACATCCGCCGCGCGATGGCTGACTTGGTAGACGGTCTCGGACATGCCCCGTTTGTCGGCCATCAGCTTTGTCGCCTTGTCGATCCAGTCGGCCTCCAGTGTCTGCTTGCCATGCGCCATCAAGCAAAAGCCCACCATGACAGCCGCCATTGTGTCTTGAAAGTCTGCGGGCACCTCTCTTTCGGAGAATAGTCGCGTACAGTATCTGAGCGTGGCGGGCCTATTGACATCCAGCCCGAGGAACATGATGCCGTTGCCAGCGACGATAAACCCGTGGGGGATGCAGCCCCTTACCATGCCGTGGTAGACGCGCCGTATCGCTGCTGCCATTTGAGCGTCGGCGTGAATACCAGCAATGGCGTCGTCTTTGCCATCTGCAGGCACAAAGTGGTCTCCCATATCCTCGCCCTTGTAGGCGCCCACCAGAAGGGGCCACGCCTTGGTCCCGGGCGGCGCGCTGCGGGCTGGTCGGGCGGTGCACCAGATGTCCGGCGGCGGCGCCTGCTCAATACGCTTTTGCGCCATGCTGTACGCTGGCGTGGAGTTATGGCCAGCCGCGAGAGATATAGACGACTCTGGATTCTCAGAGTTGTCGGGAAGAAGACCGTCGGGCGGATGAAAGTCGATGGTGCCGGCCATGGAATAGGCTGCAAGCTCGGGCAGGACAGTGTTGAGGATCTCCATGGCTGGCTGTGCCACGGCAGCATGGAACCATGCATGGAGGGGATGCCATGCAGGGGATCCAGGAGCAGCTTCCGGCAAAGGTCTCAGGGCTGTCTCCTGCACATCCAATGCACTGGGAAAGATGGCCCTGCCTTCCAGCATCCGCTCCACATCCTTGAGGCGTCGTTTTGACTGCGCCAAAAGATCACCGTCCTCGAGCATCCTCCTCGGCATCAAGTAGGTACCTTTTCTCCAGGCATCGCCCTTGTCCACGGGCAGCATCCGACAACTCGGCCGGATGCTGCTCCTCCTTTCATGGCCCGCGACGGCCGCGTGTGGCGCAATGACGATCCGCTCGACATTCTGCACAAACTCGGTCAGCGTCGACTGCGCCGATGATTTGGCGTCGCGCTGGATGAAATGATCCACGCTGTGCATGAGCTGACGCTTCGTAGCACCAGAGTCCGACATGCAGACCTTGACGTCTTTCCAAGCAACGCGTCTTTCGTTGTTGTCTGTGGTGCTTGCTGTTAATGGTACAATTTCCGTGTCCAATTGCTGTATCTGCCGTAGGAGACTGTTGGGTTCGTCGACGTCTCTTGAGAAATCTTGCTTCTCAACTTTCATGCTGTTCCAAGACGCGTTGTCGTTGTCGCGTCGAGCGCAAATTTCGTAATTTCGTGTTGTTGTCACGTGATCTTCATACGATGTGGGTACGGCTGGGGTGACGAGATCAGATGTTTGAATTCCAGGACTTGTCAAACATGGCATGTATAAATTTTTACAAATAAATGAGTAGCAAAGGCTTGTGAGTTCACGATGCTCACGGATTTGGCGATCGAGGACCATTCTTCCAGGTCATGTACTATAGCTATATCTCGGTATAAGACGGCTGTGGTAGCTGCAGCCATTTTCCATGCTACCTACTTTCTCGGGGGCTCGCCTTTTGCCTGCTCCTATTTACAATACCGCAAGCACATCCTATACGAATCTTCTTGCTCTTATTGTAACTGCCAGCGTCATCCGCGATAGCATGTGCTAGTTATACAATTTGAAAATCGCACGTATCGCGGGCCATGACCCAGCACGCCGTATTGATTACTACCTGTTGCATGTTACACATGGATGCTATTACCTACTTATAAATAGGTAGGATATTCCAAGATATAGAAAGGGGGCAATGAAAATACTTTACTTTTTGTACTGTTTTATTTTTATCGGTTTGTTGGATAGTTTATATTTTAATGTCTTATATTTTTCATCTTCTTTTATATTTCCATTGTTTTTTGTACCTATTCTACCTACTACTCGGGTATTTTTTGTTTAAGTATTTTGTTTTATTTTTTATTACTTTATATTCTGTCATTCTGAACTGTCCAGATTATTTTAATAGCCATCTTATTATTAGTTCTTATATATTTACCACCTCCTAAGGTATATCTAGACGTGGCCTTATAGGTAACACCAAAGTCAATTTGAATTATCTATCCTCTATGCATTTTTATTTCTCTGTTGAAACTTCTACACGAGGGCTTCCTTTCTTCAAAAAAGGCACCTTGCAGAGTCTGCATAAAAATTACCATCCATGCATCCCTTCTTCTCCGATGCGTACCAGTTTTTTTTAGTTCAACAGAATAGACCAACATTGTTTGTAGTATAAAACACAAGACTCTGTATTAAGGGAAAAAGTAGGTATAAGGCATGCGTGTCTCATATTTCAAACTACAAAAAAATTAAAATTATAAAAGTTGCTTATTGCTTGGTCTCAGCCTGCACCTCCAGGGGGTGCGAGAGCTGGTCGACATCCGTGGTGGCAAAGTCACGGGCACCAATGTTGTTCTCAAAGAGCAGGTCCAGCTCTCCGTAGGTGCGGTCCTTGGTCTCGGGCAGACGGAAGAAGGCCCAGACGAAGATGAGCATGCAGAAGCCGGCCCAGAAGAGACCGGTCTTGGCGCCCCAGTTCCAGGCGTTGACGCCGAGCATGTCGGGCGTCAGAATGTTGTTGACGATGCCGACCATGTTGGAGAAGTTGCGGGCGAGGACGATGGTGTTGCTCTTGAGACGCGTGGAGGGGATCTCGGCGACGATGGTGTAGCAGAGAGGGCCGACCGCCATGTCGTAGACAAAGGTGTAGACGACGAGAAGACTGCCAATGGCCCACGAGGGACCCTTGAGGTTGGGGTTGGCAAAGCCGAGGCCGCCAATGACGACGAGCAGGACGAAGAGAGCCGCGGTGCCGTACAGGAAGATGGGACGACGGCCAAACTTGGTCATCAGACCCCACGACAAAAACACACCGACGGCGCCGAGCGCGTACTGGATCAGCTGCAGGTTGAAGGAGGCGTTGCTCGACAGACCGGCACGCTCGTAGAACTGCACCGAGTAGCCCATGAGCACACTGCCGCACATGGTCTGCGAGACGTAGCTGACCGAGGCGATCTCCGTGCGGCGAAGGTCAGTGCGCATGAAGCAGTGCCAGTAGTTGGTACCCGCCTGGGCCTCGCGCTCGAGATCGTCCGTCTGCTTCAACATAGCCACCTGGTCGTCGACGTTGAAGTCGACGCCCTCCTGCGGGGTGGTGAGCTTGAGAAGGGCCTTCTTGGCATCCTCGAAGCGGTTCTTGCGGACGAGCCACCAGGGGGACTCGGGAGCGAAGACGGTGGCAAGCATGATGAACGGGGGCCACATCCACTGCAGAGCGTAAGGGATGCGGTACGCCCAGTCGCCCTGGGTGTTAAGGAAGCCGCGAAGGACGCCCGAGGCAATCAGCTGGCCGAGAACCCAGCAGAGGTTGACGTAGGCAGTGAGGTAGGGGCGGAGAACGACGGGAGCGACATCCGAAGCGTAGGCGAGGGTCAGGGTCTGGAAGACACCCCACGGGATGCCGAGCAGGATGTTGCCGGCAAGAATGGTCTGGATGTTCTGGGCGAAGAAGGGGATGAAGATGAAGGAGATCATGACCACCTGGGACATGAGCATGGTCTTTCTGTAGCCGAACCGCTCGGACAGCCAACCGTTGATGTAGAGACCGAGGATCTGACCGCACATGCCACCGGCCTGGATGGATGTCTGCCAGTTGGCAGAGACGACCTTGCCGCCATGGCCGTCCGACTGGTTACCAAACTTTTGCTGGAAGCTGGGAAAGTTAGTATAGGCAAAAAGAAAAAAAAAACGAAAAGGAAAAAAAAAAGAGACTATACATACGCAGTGTAACCGTAGAAAGAGCCGATCAGGGCCATGTCGTAGCCCTCCATGATGACAGCGGTGGAGAAGATGATGGAGAAGGCAATGGCCTTGGGGTACAGCTTGAACGAGTCCCAAAGGGTCAGGTTGTGCTCACGCTGGGTGGCAAACTTGGCGTCATCGTGCCGCGCAGTCTTCTCTTCGACTGCGTGCACCCAGGCATCGTCGGCTGCCTCGACGGCCTTTTCTGAGGGAGCAACGTTGGACATTGCTTTGAGGGGAAGTAGAAACTCTTGAACAAAAAAAGAAGAAGGAAAAAAAAAGGAATAAAAAAAAGGATGGGATTTGCCTTTGAAGGGCTTGTTGATGATGACTGGTATGTGCTACCAGGAGTTGGGGAAATCTGGGGCTTTTATATTCCTCCAGGTCGCATTTCTCCCCCGGCAATTCGACCTTTTTTTCTGGGGTAACTCGTGTCACCTCACTACTCCGTATGGAGTAATTGAGCTGTTTGGAGAAAGGCTAGTCATTTCTCTCCTTCTCTGGCGCTTCCGGAATTTTGGCCCAAACCTGGAGTAACTCACATGATCATGAAATCCGATATTTTCATTGCGGGGATTGCTTCCGCTAAACTGATTCAGGTGCATTGTCGGCCCGGTGCCACTTTGACTCGAGGAGGCGCGCATTCGAGGCTGTCGGACCGACGAGTCTTGCCCGCTTCAAAACTTCCGCCCCACGCTTTTGATGCTAGAGAATGGGATCCAAATTTAATAATCCCGCATGCGAACTAGGTTCGTACAATGCCCCATATATACCGCTCATTTGATGCATGCTATTCGCCAGTTTGTTCGCAAAGGTGTGAGGCTGTCAAACTCTGTCATTCAGGGGGTGGTAAGTGCCGGTGGTGGCAACGTACTCCGTATATGGTCGCCGGCGGCCACGCCCGATTGGGCAAACTATTCATCGGAACTAATAGCCGAGCCTAAACGGCTCCCGCTATATGTGCACCCAGTGTCTGCTAATTCTGCACCTGACGCACTTATTCTACGGAGGGAGGCCTGCGTAAAGTGCAGCGCCTTTGTCAGTGATATTGCAATATTGCCTTTCATCACCATCTTTCACATGGCCAGTATCGAGGCAAGCATGTAGTACACTCGGATCCTTTTTCTCTCTGATTTCCATCGCATAGAATGACTTGAAAATACCGGTAATGTCAGAGCCATATATCTTACAGCAAGTACGTGGCTTCATGAGGCGTTATTCTATATATTCAGCGCCTTACATGCACGATTATGGGCCGGGTGCAGAATTACGGACAGCAGGCGTCAGGTGCACATGGCAGAAACGCGCAGACCCATATAATCTTATACAAATGTGACTTTGCGAGAGGCTAACGGTTCACATCTTACGATGCTTCTGGCAGTTTTTTTTCTATTCTTCGCAAAAAAACTTCTCTGCCTACGTCACCCATTACGAGTTTCGTACGGAGTAGTTCGTAGAAGCTGCTGCAAAGCCCAGCAGATCGAGGAGGTTAAATACTGTTTCAGATCCCGCGCCGTCTTCGTGCTCTGTCTTTCATTTTATGGGACACGGGCGTCGAATTAGCAGACGTGGGGTGTCGAAATAGCGGGAACGATGAAATCATTCAAAACCGGCGCCGGCGACGGCGACCTGGGAAGACAAGTTGAAAATATTAATATGAATAGCTGCTCCGTGCTAAATAACAAAAACACGCGAACCCCACTTTCTCCAAAAGCATGGTTTTGGTTTCCCCAACCCCAAGCAGGTAGCAGCTGTGCTTTCTCCAACGTATTTCAACGTATTCCTACCCGTACTCCAGTGCGCATTCATAAGCGTCTCTGCATCCTTTTCCATCCATATCCCTCTACATCGCATTCATTCTCTACCCGTTCCCATCCCTCTCTTTTAGTGTTTTAGGCGGCCTCTCTCATTCCGCAACTTCGTCATGTCTCCGCCGACCTCGGACAAGCCCGGGTGGTACTCACCCTCGCGCTACCACTTGAGAGCTCCTCAAGGATGGCTGAACGACCCTTGCGCGCCAGGCTACGACAGCACCACACAGACATACCACCTCTTCTACCAATGTAAGTTTGCATCTCTATACAACTGTACTCTCTATACGATACAGCTGCATCGAGATCCATCCCAACGTTTTACTGACAGCAACAGGGAACCCTGCAGCATGCGAATGGGGCAACATCAGCTGGGGCCACTACACAAGCCGTGATGGCCTGCACTGGAAGCACAATGGCGACACTCCTGTTTTCAAGCCGAGCGAGCCCTACGACAAGGAGGGCATCTTCACCGGCTGCTTCTACCCCACGGGACCGGGCGGCGAGAAGGACCAGCTGAGCGTCTTTTACACGTCCACCACCACGCTGCCCATCCACTGGACCCTGCCCTATGTCAGAGACAGCGAAGGCGTCGCATCCGCGACCTCGGTCGACGGCGGCCGCACGTGGAAGAAGACGACCTCGAACCCCATTCTCCGGGGCGAGCCGGAAGGCGTCGTCGTCACCGGCTTCCGTGACCCCTACCTCTCGAGATGGCCTGCCATGGACAAGGTCCGCGGCAAGGAGAGCCTGTACGGCATGCTGTCGGGCGGCATCCTCAACCAGGGCCCGACGACCTTTATCTATGCCGTCAGCCCGACCGACCTCAACTCGTGGGAGTACATTGGCCCGCTGGGCGACTTTGCCAACAGATTCCGCCCTTCGCCTCACTGGGCGGGCGACTTTGGCACCAACTGGGAGTGCGTCAACTTTATGACTTTGAGGGATGAGAAAGACGAGACCATCGAGCACCAGTTCCTCGTGATGGGCACAGAAGGCGGCTACCACTGGGGCCAGAAGGAGGGCGAGGAGATCAACACGACCGTCGGCCAGACGCTCTGGCTCGGCGCGAGCCTCGCCGCGGGCTCTTCGGGCCCTCTGCTCAAGTACGAGTCCGGCGGCTTCCTCGACCACGGCTGCCTGTACGCCGCAGGGACGTACGAGCACCCCGTCACGCGGCAGCGGGTGGCCTGGGGCTGGCTCCGCGAGGACGACATTTCCATGGAGAAGAAGAACGAGAAGGGCTGGACCGGCCAGCTGTCCATCCCCAGAGAGCTGTTCCTGCAGACCGCGGACAACGTCGTGCGCGGTCTCGTCTCGCCGCTGCGGGACATCCACACGCACTTTGTCGAGGCCGAGCACACCAACAACCAGACGAGCAAGGTCTCGACATTGGGCATCCGTCCACTCGGCGACCTGCAGAAGCTCAGACTAGACAAGCTGGTCGACTGGCACGCGACCAGCGGAGGCGAGAAGAAGCTCGGCCGCGTGGCCAACGCTGGCAGCCACTGGGAGCTGAGCGCCAAGGCCAAGGTGTCTGCCGACTGCGAGCAGATTGGCTTTGTCGTCTGCGAGAACGAGAGCGCCTCGACCGGCGCGTCCATTTTCTACGATGTGAAGAAGAACATTGTCACCGTCGACAAGCACGCCACCAACAGCGAGGCCGATATCAAGAAGGGTGCTGTCTCGGGACCGTTTTCCCTGCTCGTGACCAAGAAGGACGGACAGGAGGTCGTGGAAGACCTTCACTTCCGCATCTTCTGTGATGGAGACGTGCTGGAGGTGTTTGTCAATGACAGATTCGCGCTGTCGACCATGATCTACGTCAAGGATGAGCCGAGCAACGGAATCAGCCCGATCGTCCGTGGCGATGCCGCCAAGACATTCTTTGAGGAGGTCGAGGTCTGGACGGTCGGCAGCATCCTGGAATAGATGCAAGAAGGGGAAAGGAATGGAAGGGTGTACGAGTGTGACAGGGGTTAGACAACATCATGCATGACCTGATAGATAGACAGCATATAGTATAGAGCATAAAAAGGGTAATTTCATTAATCAAAACGTGTTTTGGATTGAGGTGTAACGCCGACTTAAAATTCAGTTATTGCTCCGTGATATCTATAAAAATTGCAAACGCTCATTACGAATGTCTTGCCGAATGGGTCAATGTCCCATACCGTCGTTGGAGAAGCTGCGCCTTGTCCTCCAGGTACTGCTTCTGATGGTCGCGCATCTCCTCCATGCCCATCAAGAAATTGACAATGTAGACGAAATCATCGACGTGTGGTCGCAAGCTCTCGCCGTCCTGGTCGTCGGCTTCTGGCAGGGCGAGGACGTCGCCTACCGTGCTCGCAATCTCAAACAGCTTTTGCGTGATGCCGCTGCCCTGCGTTACGATGCTTAGAATACTGTTGAGCCGGCTGATCAGATTGCGGAGCTGGATGGACAGGCG
The DNA here is from genome assembly GCA_020002355.1 of Intubia oerlemansii. NCBI lineage: Eukaryota > Fungi > Ascomycota > Sordariomycetes > Ophiostomatales > Ophiostomataceae > Intubia > Intubia oerlemansii. The sequence goes on along the minus strand of JAGKRZ010000165.1, from coordinate 32,361 downwards.
CACGGCGGGGAATTGCAGCGATAAGCCTTCGTGCGCAGCGTGCGACCGGAGCAGCCCCTTGGACAGTGCGAGCTGCCAGAGAAGAGTGCGCAGCCACAAGCGGGTGATGAACAGGTCGGCATGCTGCACCTCGGTCAGCCCGCTTTGGCCAGATGCGTAGAGCTTGGCGTCCAGATCGCTGGCCTTGGCCTCGGCATCGTCCAGCTGCAGCTGCTTGCACTCGATCCACTCGTCCGTCAGATCCGTCGTGGCTTCCGTCTGCGCGCCCCAGGCCGTCAGGAACTTGTCGTCGAGAACGACAAACATGTCAATCAGGCAGCTGAAGCCGACCTGCACGTGGTCGGACGCGCCCAGGTTCGGGCTCAGTGGTCTTGTCGCAAGAGGCGCGAGAATGCTCGGGTATCCGCCGGCAATGGTGAGGAAGCGCTCGTGTATGTACGCCTCCCAGTACAGCTGCTGGAAACGAATCTCTTCCCTCGGCGATTGCAATGGCACCTTGTGGAACCGCTGCCGCGCCTGGAGAATCTGGATCATCGCGATGGCTTCCCGGATCAGCGAGAAGCTGTGATCGAGCCGCTTGAAGCCCATCATGGAAATCTCCAGGTAGATGCAGGTCATGATGCGCTTGGCCGACGCCGCAAAGGAATCGGCCCACTCCTCGGCCGACGAGGTCGCGGCCATGCCCGCTCGTTGGTGCGCTCGCATGGCGTGCTGCACCAGTTCCACAAACTGGGACCACCGCCTGCCCTCGTGGAGCTCCGAGGTCCGAGAGAGAAACGTCGTTACCGCGGCAAAGGCATAGACCAGTGCTGCATCCTCGGGGCTGTCCTGCATCGTAGAGAGGGCGGCTCTGATGTCGTCCGACGACATGGCTGGGCTGAAGGGGTACACCAGCGTCTCGAAACTCGGAAGCAGGCTCTGGAAAAATTCAACCGTGTAGGTTTGAGATGGGGCCGTCGAGTTGGAGTTGGGGGATGTCGCTGTTGTTGTCGTTGCTGTCGTTGTTGCCGAGCGCACTTCTGGCGACACGGAAAAGGTTGGCAGAGATCCCAGCGCCGATGGAGACGTTGGCGATGCCCACGATTCGCTGTCTCCACGCACCTGCGCCAGCAGCCGGCCTCGAATGGGATTCTTCCGTTTCCGAGGCGCTTGCGATCGCACGCACTGCACGCCAAACTGGGCGCATGGCGAGCATGGCTGTCCTCCATCACACTTGACCTTGCGCACTCGGCAGCCTTCGCACGCCTGTAGTATCTTGGCCCCAGCCATATTCTTTTCTTTCGTTCTTTCCCTTTTCTTTCTTTCTTTTTTTCCCTTTTCTTTCTTTCACTTTTCCCCCTTTTTTTTCTGTCTGTGTGTCGCGTCACTCAATCATGCAAAGCAACCCCGGATTTTGGAATACGGGGTATTTAAATGTTGCTACGTTATCCGTAAAAAAATACGAAAAAAATGGCCCGTGACTGATAGCGTGACTGGCCTAGCGCTGCTGATCTTGCGGCTCTTGTTTACGATCTACCGAGAATCATTAAACTTTGCCAAGACAAACATGACATGCCCCACAACGTCCATTGACAGAATGTTCGACGCCACGAGTCAACCCAAGGTTGTTGTAAAAGTACCACCAAGTTGTCATAAATGATGAATGGCACATAAAACTCAAAAAAATACAATGAGTTGCGTTGAATCAATTTTACGTATCATTAGAACATGAAAGCACCCGTACTCACCGAATGACCATATGTAGTTTCAAAAATGCGGTGAATTTACAAACTATATCAAGTGGCTGCTATCTCAAGGTCGCCATCGTATTCACCGTGTTTTCCTCCACAAGTGTCCTCATAAAGCACCGTATGACAATTGACAGGAGGTGCCTTTTCAAGAGTTGTCGTTTCAGGGTGTCCGCTTCAAGGCGTTTAGGAGCTGGAGCTGACAGTGACGTCGGCGTGGCCAGAGCCGGCCCAGGCCTCAACAGCCATGACCTGGTAGTTGAAGTTGCTGTTGCCGAACCCGTGCTGGGCCCAGAAGTCAAAGTGGTTGCCGGTGGTCACAGTGCCCGAGTTGCGGGGGCTCTGGCGGACCGAGAAGAACTGGGTGAACGTGGCCGTGCCGACGATCGAGGGCTGGTTGACGCGCTGGTCGGTGCAGACCTGGTAGCTGCTGCCGTCGGACTCGACGGTGCCCAGGACGGTAGCGCCGCTGCAGGGGTTGAAGGTACCGTAGTTCTCAACAATGTAGTACTCCGTCAGGGGGGAGTTGAGCCAGCCGTAGACGGCCAGGTAGCCCTGCGAGTTGCCACCGTCGTAGTCGGAGGTGAAGTCGATGGAGCTGTCATGTTAGCAAAGGAAAAGAAAAGACAAAGGCCATCGTGTCAACTTACCGGGCACTGCCGGCGGTCCAGCCAAGACCGACGACAAAGTCCGTCGAAACGCCCGAGTCAAAGTACATGGAGAAGCTGCCGGTGCTCTCATCGTAGGTGAACTGGCCAGCCTGGCTGTTGTAGTTCTGCACGTAGTTGATGGCAGCGCGCTTCTCGAGGGCCGCCGACGAGGCGGGAGCAGCAACAGCGGCGGCGGCAAGGCCGGCGAGGACGGCAGTGGTCTTCATGGTGATGGGAAGATGAGGGGGGGGGGATTCTTGGAATGAGTGGTTTGTGGGATGATGTGCTTGGAAGGTGGATGTGGAATGTTTTTGATTTTGAAGATCTGGAGAAGGAAGACCGTTGGTATTTTATATTCGAGAGATGGGGTCAGCGAAGAAAAAATGGGATCAAGAGATGGGCAGCATTCAACCTGTCAACCTGTTTATCCGCAAAGAAGTAACGAGGTAGGCAATGATCCAATCGCATCAAATATGGAGTATGGATACATTTAGCCTCCTGCTCCACTGGTTAAATGTCGATCACTGCTGGTTAAATCATCAAACGGTCATAATTACAGTGGCCCAACGCATCATTCAATGTTGGTGTTTCAAAGTAGAATGTTACACGACGCAAATATTTCCATGTCGAAATGTCGAACCTTCCGAGGCTCGATTGTGTCTCAGTCTGTCACATTCTTTTTTTTTTTGACTTTTGAATTAGCCGGCTTCGGAATAAACAAGGGCAAAAGCCGTTCACTACGGATAAAATAGCTGCAGCCGGGGAAGCGGAAGTTTTTTTTTCGTTTTTAGTCCTTCTTTTTTTTTGTGTGTGTGTGTGCTGTCAAATTGAAACCCAATTCACATATCACACATTGGCATGACGAAGCCGGCAACAGATGCCGGTATTCTCTTCCTTGCCAGTCCCTCGTCCATCTGGTAGACTGGGGTATCGGACCGCGCCGGGGTAAATCGGCTAAAGAGGTTAGAGGCGGAGAAGTGGACCACTGTAGCCGCCATGCAATACAGCACCTGTACCTAACCCTTAGTACTCGTAGAATGACAGATCTGGGTGATCATGATGTCAAGGCCCAGCTGGGGTCTGCAGTAGACATTCTGTCCAGGCAGTGCCTAGGTATGCAAGCGGCGTCGTACCCTTCTGCCGGCCGGCTGACCCCAGTCTGGGGTAATGCGGGTAAATAGCTTGGGGGCGGGGAAGTGGAGATGACTCCCGTTTCAGATTTCGGTACAAGGCGGGGATTTTTTTTTTTTAAGTTCTTTTCCTTCTTTTTTAACCTTATTTCGTTTTTTTTTTCTTTTTGCCGAATTCTCTTATTCCTCTTTTTTAAAGCCCGTCTTTAGTTCAGATCCGACATTTCTTCCCGAAACGTGGTGCCTGAACTGCATGTCATACTCGCCCGACCCAATTACTCGTGGTTTTGAATAGCCTGTGACTGAGGGCCAGACTCTGAAGCCCGTCTATGGAAGTGCATAGGTGGTATAAAATGATCAACTTTGAACGTTTGAAGCTTGCTATTACAAAAAAATAGACCAAATAGTGATTATAGTTTACTGCGTAAGATACGGGTACGACACGAAGGTTTTAATCAATGACTAAGATTTATAGATGATTATCAAGACTTCAGACATCAAGAAACGTCGGATATATGTAATGACTCTGTACATGTGTGACGGTGCCCGACGAGACGAGACACGCAATGTGCCAATATAGCCGCACGAATTCAAAAATTATAGAAATAATCTATAACATTTCATGACAACGGCTATGCACATCAGAAAGTGTAAATTTGGCATCCTCTTCATAAATAGCCTGATTGCCAGACTTTCATCGGCGGCCATTTTCATAGCAATTTGGCCACCTCTGTTTTCTTTTACGAAATAAATTGAAAAAGGGACAGCAAACGCTGACTCGTACGTGCATACCCCGTGCATATATGCACGTGGCGTGATTATGCATAATTATTTTTGCTAATTGTCGATCCCTTACATCCCCTTGAAAATTCACTTCAGGTCTACGAAAATTGGTGATGGCCGCCCGGTAAAACGGAAAGAAAGAAATACTCCGCATACACGTGTGGATGACGGCCAATATGGTTAAATGTTTTTCGTTTTCTTTCCTCGCGGGAGGGTGTGTTGATGCCACAGAAAAATTATCCGTCGTTGTTTCTCCATACTTACTACAGTGTGTCCTGCATGAGAATTTCATAATCAAACAACTTCACATGTCATTTCAGGCAAACAAGCCTGTCACATAAAGATGGATTGCAATAAAACTGAGTTTTCACTTGAAACAATTTACGTTTTATACTTTGGCTGAATACAATCAACTTCATGCAAGACAACGAGCAATTTTATATGGATGCGGGGCACGGGCACGGGCACGGACACAAACAATGTAAATATCCTCGGATTTTCAAACTTGCCATCGGACTTCTTTTAACCGCCCACGTTTGTTAATCCTTTCATGCTGAAATGTACATGAATATACATGCACATCTTTGGTCATCCACACCATTGCATTACGTGCATTAGACGAATCGGTTCCTGGCTAAAGGACCTATATCCACGTGGATACTGATGGCCTGAGCCGCTTTTTGCCGTCACACACACACGCACACACACATAAGCATTGTACTGGATGGTGTCACATGGATGGATTTGGCTGGATCAGGCGGATCCATGGCCGTTCAATCTGTCTAATATTAAATCCTTTATCCTGGCCAGAACCTCGGTTCCTAGGCCCCCGTTTCTGGGGATTTGCTGACTCATCCAACCTCCGCCCCATATTGACAACAGTTTTCCAAATCAGCCTTGATCAGCCCTGATCGTGGATGATCAAGGCTGATCATACGAAATCAAACATTCGCACGGCATGATGAGCCACTTATGAAATAAAGCGATATATTGAAGCGTCTATTGTGATATATGTAGGAAAGTAAAAATTAAATCCCTAAACCTAGATTTATTATTTTAAAAAATTTCCTGATTATACCATCGCCGCAAAAAAAAAGATTAAAAATAAAAATAAAAACAATACCGCAATTGAAATTAAATTTAAGAAAATGAAAATGAAAACAAATATATAAAAAAAGGAAAAGGGAAAGAAATATATAAAAAAGTACCCCAATATAAAAATAAATACGTAAATAAAAAGAGAAATAAAAAAATGACAGAAAATCAAGGGAAGTGCTACCTACTCTCATCATGTATCACGAATCTGCACACCTGCAAAATCGATTCTCATGCACCGACCAAGCTCTTCATTCCAGGCAAAGCAGCTTGCCGAATTGTTTTGAGCAACCATGTGATGCGAAAGTTCCTGACGGGTCCGCTCGCACTCTGAAGCCATCCGCTCCGGCGTCCTGATGTGCTCCGGGAGCGTGCACCGGCCAGGCTTGATCTGCATCTGGCGCTGCATGTCCATGCCCGCGTACGAGAGAAACATCATGCAGGTGATCTTGACCATTGTGCGCAAGTTTTAAGGACGAGGCAGACGCATGTTTACAAGAAACACGGGGACGAGCGTGCCCTGCAGATCCTGCAGACGGCAGATGGCCAGTGCCTCCTCGTTGAGGCTGGAGATGTCCGATTCCCTGTAGCCGCGCGCGGCCAGCGTGTAGCCGTAACCGACAACGTTGACCTTGAAGAGGACGCTCGTGCTGCCGTAGAAGCCGTCCTTGTAGAGGCATTCGATGCCCCTGTCCATGTTGGCGTCCATCTGTTCGGCGATGCGCTCGGTGAGTGTCTCGCATGTCAGTGGATGTGTTCTTCCATCGACGCTGCGAGCGGCATGCAGCTCGGCATTCGGACACGTCTCGTCGATGGGCTGCTCGTCGCAGAAACTGCGCAGGCATCGCTGCGTGCAGTAGGGCCGCGTGGGCGGTCGTGCCGGGAAAGTGCGAGCGACAAAGGCTTGCTCCTCGTGGACATCGGCGGCCGCGTCGGCCAAATGCTGGGCTGCATCACACCAGGCGGCCGAGCGCGGCTTTTCCTTGAGCGCCAAGAGACACAGCGTCATCGTGCGCGCCATGGTCGACTTTTCGGCTTCGTACCTGTACCGCTGACTGGGATCGACGGGCTGCTGAAAGGGCAGCACGGCGTACCTGAGGCATTTGGGCGATTTCTCCGACACTTGGAGGAAGACCAGACCGTTGCCGGCGACAATGTAGCTATAGGCCAGGCCCGTGCATAGCATGTAGGTGTACGCACGCCGCAGCGCCGTCGCCAGCTTGAGATCCATGTGGTATCCATCGATGCCCATGTCCCCGTCGCCGGGGCCTGGATTTTCGTGCAGATGATGTCTGATGTTGCCCGCTGCCCCGCCCAGCCAGACCCCGGGAAGCACTGGAAATCCTGTCTGGCCAGGCACCAGTGTCGACTCGTAGTGGGCAAGGAACCATTCATCGGGGATCTCGGGCGAGTTGTGCATCAGGTCTGCACCGTGCGCCTGCAGACCATCGGGAAAGCTGCCAAAGTTCACTTTAGCCACCTCGGGAATGGCGTTGCGCTGTCTTGTTGGCTGTGGCAGGTTTTGCAAAATGGCGCGGAGGCTCGCGATCACCGGCAGATGGATGGCATACTCGGCCACCGTCAACATGGAGCATGGCGTGCTGGCATGAATTACCCCCCTGGCGGCGTTTGCGATGCGGGACGCATCGAGGGGAAGGCGCTTGTTGCGACAAATTGTAGGTCGTTGAATAGATCCGCGTGCACCTTGCCAAACTCGCGCCAAGGCTGCAATCTCGTCGGACAGAACAAGTTTCCGACAGCATTGTTGTCATGCACACTCCACGAGGAAGTGGGCTCGCAAACGTCGTGGCCGCGTGGTGCAGGATCCGATGGATCGTGCCCGCGTCGACTTCGTATATGTAGTCGGGCCACGTTGTAGGTCTTCCCTCGACCCGTCCTTCATTGTATCGATTGGCCGCCGCCTTGACTTAAATGCCGTAGGCCTTGAGGGCATTATCGATGGCCGTGCGTCGCCTGGTAGAGTCTTGAATATCGACCGCGATCAAGACCTTTTGTCGCAGCCTTTCTGTGTATTGGTCGATTTTTGCCTCGCATATTTGCCTGTTTACAATGCGATCTGCATTGTCGCTGTTTTGTGCGTTCATGATGACGAGTGGATTGATGCAATGAAAATGCGCAAAAAAATGCAGGGGATGCGTTGTGTCGTGTGTGGGGTATTCTCTGTTGTTGATGCAAAATCGTGATCGGATCGCGATCACGATCGTGCCGCTTTGGGGAGGAAAACGACCAAAAAAGTCCTCATCGTAATTTTTTGCAATATTTTGTGGGGATACGGAATTAACTTCCGAGGGAAAAAGGACACAAATGGTATTTTCATCGTTATGGCACGGTTGGGCAATCGTTTGGAGTTAGCCTAATCATTTTGCAACATTGCGACGGGTTGAGCACAACGACAAGTGTCGCAATGTTGCAATAAGACTAACAAAAAGTCCGGGGTAGGCGGTGGTGGTGCTGCCCCTCCCAGTTGGTCCATAAGATCAACTGTGCAAATGCGTCTAACGAGGATTGTATCGATATCACGGTGTTTTGCTGCATGGTGAAGAGGTAGTTTGATTTCCAAAAAGGGAGGTAGTACTATTATCTAGATCGGCGCCATCTAGATACTGAGAAAGGTAATGGAATCCAAGAAAAGAAGAGATAAAAGGGGGCCCACGGGCCTCGAAAATCAACCAGCGCCGCTTCATACCAAACCACTCCCACCAGAACCCGGCCAGACCAGATGAAACAACCTCAAGAATGATACGGGTTATAGTAATCATTATTGATATAATGACCATTGCCCGTCCACAGCATCTGCTTCCGCTCATGGAGATCCTCCCTCTCTTCCCATGTCCGCTTGCGCGATTCTTCCATCTTGCACCCGGAAAAGGACAAGTACATCATCCGCTGTCTCTCGGGGTTCCAGGCGATGCTGCGCTTGCTCATGCGGCCAATGTACAGTCTCCGGTAGCTTCCAAAAGCGTCGGCCGTGCGGCGGCACTCGTTGTCGACGCGGTCCGCGCTGCAGATGGCTCCCGCGCGCATCTCCTTCGAGATGAGACTGCAGCGCTCCAGGTCAATGCCGGTATGGGACACCAGCATGATGTAGCAGATCTTGGCCAGCGAGCGCAGGCGGTAGGGCATCTGCAGCTTGACGATGCCAAGGAAGACGGGCACGTAGTGGCCTTGGACCCGGTGGAGATACTCAAAGACCTGGGCGTCATGCAACAAAAAGTCGACGCCGTGCTCCTGGACACCGCGGCCGGCCAGCGTATAGCCGTGCTCGGTCGTGATCTTGAAGAGTACGCCATGGCCTCCGTAAAAGCCCTGCTTGTCCAGGCACTCCACCTCATCATCTGGGTCAGAGTCTATCCGGTGGGCAAAGGCCTCGACGAGCGTCGTCGGCGTGAGGGGGTGCTTGCCGTCGCGGCTCTGGGCGGCGTGCAGCGAGGCATTGGGACAGGCCATGTTGATCTTTTGCTTGCTCTGCAGACTCATCAGGCAGGCTGCGTGCAGTACGGCCGCGTGGGCCGGCGTGGCGAGAACGTCTCATCCTGGAAGGCCTCCTCACGCTCCGTCACGGCCTTCTTGAACATTACCTGAGGCTGGCGTGGGATATCGCTCTGCAGGCTCTTCACCAGCTCCACGGCCGAGCTGATCCAGGACACGGGCCGCTGCGGCGTGCGCAGCGACATCAGCAGCAGGCTGGTCAGGGCGCCCAGCGGACAGCTCCAGATGGCCGACACGACGCCGTCGTCGCGGAACTTGATCATCTTGTACTCGAGCGTCGCCGGCTCGTTCTCGGGCACGTGCAGCAACAGAACACCATTGCTGGCAACCACGTAGCTGTACGGCATGCCCGTCCTGAGCATGTAGTTGTAGCACCGCCGGAGAGCCTTGGCCATGTCCGCGTCCAAGTACAACCAGCTGTGGAAGTTGTAATTGCCATCCTCTTCGTCTTCGACGTTGTAGAACTCGTCCCGCAGATTGTAACCCTTGAAGACACCAGCCAGGCGAGACAAGCCGTAGCCTTGCGGCTCCCATGGAGTGTCGTGCTTGACCGTGAACCACGCGCGGGCTGGTCAAAGGTCGCCGCTTCAGGGCGTATGCAATCGTCGTCCTCTCTCTCAAGGCCATCGGCCTCGCGCGAAAGATGGACTGAGCGGACACGTCTCGCCTCGCCCTGCTCGTGCTCCTTGATCGTCTCGCGCGTGCGCGCAAGATACGTCCGCAGAATCTCGAAGGCCGGGCCCTCGAGAGCAACCCTCGCAAGACCGCTCATCGTGCGCCGGGTCTCCTTGAGACGCCTCTCCAGCGTCGCAATCTTGGGGAACAGCAGGCGGTTGCCCAGCACCCCCATGATATACTTCATCGTATCCTCGTTGATCTTGCGAAAGTCGGACCACTCGCGCACGCGCATCGGCGAAATGTACGACTTGTGCATGTATTTCGGCGTGTTCAGCGGCACCTTCCGCGGCGCGTCGCATTTCACAGCCTTCTGGAGCTCAACCAGCGGCACAACCACCACGCGCGCGTGGTGCCGGATGTAGTCCGTAAGCGGCAGCGCCGCGTTCTTGGGAAGCGCCGTCAGATCGGCGATCAACTTTGCCTTGGCTGCCCTCGCCTTGGCCATCATGGTATTTTTGGATCTCCTCGTCGGCCGCTTCGCGAGCACCTGCATGCTCATCGTCGTTTTCAATCTCTTCCAGAGCTTCGAGCTTCAGACTCACCTCGGCCCAGATCATCTGTGTTTGAATCGCATAATCGTCCATGCGATCAGACGTGGAGTCCTTCTCCGGCGTCTGCGGTGCGCGGACAGGCTGCTCAGTCTCGCTGAAATCCAGCTCGTCCTCCCCGCTGTCCGATTCAAGGACAATGACTTCTTGATTGGGAGGCATTTTGGTGGGTGGGAAGGGGGTCAAGAGAAAAAGAGTTAACAAAAAAATGTGTATCTTGACGCGGTTTGTTGCTGTTCGTCGTCTGCGACGCGTCTTCTTTCAATTGCAAAAGAATCGTCAATTTGTTGCGAGAAGAAGATTTGGCAAAAATGAGAATGCAAAGCTTTCTCAGGCGCGCGTCTTTTCAACAACAATCGCGACCCTGTCAAAACAAACCGTTTTAAATTGGTGTTGTTTTGACCCCGTTATTTTAGCACCAACAGCTTCCAACAACCCGATGCACGATGTAGCGATTTCTTTTTGCAACGAGGGTACTAACACAACGTTCGGACGTGTGCGGTGCCAATGGACGGGATGTCGTCAATGATTCACGCTAAGAGATCGGATGACAGATTTTCCATCCACATTCAGTAAGGCGTCGGTGGTTTAGTGGTAAAATCTGTCGTTGCCATCGACAGGCCCCGGGTTCGATTCCCGGCCGACGCAATTAGTTTCGTGTATTTTTTTCTCGGCGATTGGTTCTTTTTTTATTTATTTATTATTATAGTTTTTTTTTTTTTCAAATGCACACGAGGAGTCTATTATGGTGACTAGAAGAGAGACGATAATATTGCGGCGCAATGTCATTGTCATTTAATACCGAGGCCGTCTTTTCTAAAAGGAGCAGTGTTATTGGTTATTATTAAGGTCAATTCACAATAATGACCATTGTAGAAAAAGTGAACAGATCCTGAAACAGCCTTCGGGACACCAGGTAATCCGCAAGCTGAGGATGTTGGCGTTTCACTCTGGAGATGGATTTGTTGATTGGTGCATTCGGCGTTCACCCCAGCAGCCGCATCTTTCATCGTTGTCCATTGACAGGTACCATTGTACCTCGTTTGGCAAATCAGGCTGCCAGCTTTGTGATTAAAACACGTGATCTAACCGCCGACGAGCCTTGCATATTTATGCCATCCAAGTTGCCACGTCTGCGTTATTTCGCATCCTCCTTTGTCTCTCACTCGACAAAGAGCAAGTGCGCAACTTGGAACAGATGGCAGACTCACCAGACAGACCCTCCAACGGATCACAGGACGGAAGCTCGTCAGAGGACAGCTCGCCGGCAGAAAACACACCGCAAGAGAGCTCCATGGAAGAGGGCTCGGAGGAATACACCTCGCAGGACTCCGCCAACGAGTCACCCTATGACAGCGACCTTGACAGCAGCGATATTGATCACCGTTCTTTCATCGCTGCAGAGCGCTGCGGTCTTTGTCGATTTCAGTTCCAAAAATGGGAAAAGATTGTCGCAGGTTTGTGGTTGTGGTCCGCCGCCGAAGAGGAAAACAAGCAAAATTGCTAACCATCGTCATTCATAGATTTGGACGGAGAGCCATCCAGGACATACTGGTTCAATAACTGGGTTAAAGACAGGAACCGGGGATACTGGTTCAATTTTTTTGGCGACAACAACCCGCTTAGTGATCATCATGAGCGCTCAGCGGCATTCCACAAAGACTGCTTGGCAGTCTGGGGCGGCCCTGATACCCTGCCCATTGCTACAGTGCGCCCTCCCCGTAGGGGTAGCCCTGACATGAACGTTATGGGGTATGCTTACGGTCCAGGCTTTGACATCGATGGACGCCGTCGAAGCCGTATCCGGATGCTGCTCATTGAACGGCTGCGAGAGAGCTTCGCCAAGCAGGGATTGCCATCGCTTCCGGTGGAAATCCTGTGGATGATTACCAAAGGCGAAGAGATGCTGCGGATATTCTCTATTCATATGCTGTACGACCTTTCGCGTCGTGTGGATGTGAGCTACGCAGAACCAACACAGGAGGAAGCGGTCGGCACCGCACGCAGTCCGGGCGGCGACAACAATCTGCACAGGCCGTACAGGGTATTTCGAACACGGCGTACCGTACACATCGACACGTCGACCACGCTCTGGATACGCTACATTGCGATCGAGGGAGTACGCTATGTGGCCAGTGTGACAGAAACGCCGCCACTCGATGGCGAGACTGGCACGACACCAACTTCACGTCTAGCCCCGTTCTTCCAGCCACGGTCCTTTGAGGTTCCACACGATGGCGCTCTCTATGTTTTCTACGACCACCTCGGAGTGCGGCAGCTGCTCGTCACGAAGACGCCAGATGAGGACATTGCACCTCTGGTCGGCATGACCAACGGCTGGTGGGACACCATCCCTATCAAGCGCGGCCAACATTTGGCAGCTCTATCTGATGTAAGTCTACCTGTTCATATCACATCCTCTGTTTGTTTGAAGTTGAAGTTTGGCACTGACGGATAATATTCTCAGGGTCTCAAAGTTCGTTCCTTGACAACTCGGCAGGTTGCCTGGCAGGCCTGGGATGACTGGGAGATCGACCAGCTTCCCAAGACAGAAGATTCGGATGAGGAGTCACAGGGTGGCGCTTCGCACAGCGAGCCAGACAGCGCATCAGACGAGCCTGAGACGTACACTGAGCCAATCGAGCCACACCTGACCTTTGACCTGCCGCTTAGGCCCGCCGAGGTACAGTCTCTACGAGTCTTTCCATACGTGAGTTACGAGAAGGAAAAGGACCGTCCGGATCCCGTCCGACAGTACCGTATGTCATCTGTCCTCCTCAATGCGCCCGGAACCACAGCATATACTGCCGTGTGCGGTTTCCGCAAGATGCACGGGCTGTATGCACATTATAGCAAAGACGAAGGCATCGCAAAGGCGACAGAACATCATCCAGTGAGACCATTATTTGGCGTCCGTCCCGAGTTTTCGGATCGTGAAGCATACCTCTACTTTCCTCTTGCTCCCGGCGAGCGGCTTGTTGCCGTCTACTTTCGTGGTGAGCGGGAAGGTAATTATGTCTCGGGGATTATTTTCAGAACGAGCCGTGGCCGTGATATGGTCATTGGATATGAAATGAGTCCAAGTCCGCCACAACACTACCTACCGCCATCGAATTCAGATATACCGCTGTTACATGGACCCAGCCAACGGCCTCGCTTTCACATCCTTCCTCGCTATCAGCTCATCAACGACAGATATCTATATCACTTTATCGACATCTTGTCGGCCGCCACGCCCACACGCTTCTACTATCATCAGACGAATCGCGAGCCCATGCTGCTAGCAATGGGTCCTTGTCCACAGGTAGAAGATATCCCCGATCAGATTGGTTGGGAGACTTGTTTCAACGAGAAGAACGGGCGTTACTGGAGACACTTCCCCCCTGAGATCAGGCGCGAGCTGTACCAGCGGTTTACGGCTTCGTGGGTCATGGAGCCATTGCCATATGTCATTCTGCCTCTGAGATATGGCATGGATTTGCCTATCACGAACTATGCAAGCACCGTCAACGTCAATGGTACATTGCAGGTCACTCCCTCCTACAAAGTGTACCGTCGGTCCTCGGGCAACGTGCGGATACTCCGCGGTCTTTTGGTAGAGTTTGCTCCACCAGTCGACGGGAGTGATCCCAGGTCGCCCGAGGTGCTGGGAGAGTTCCGGCTCGATGCTGTCGGTGATCCCATCCCGTCGCCCGATGTTCTCTATGGCGTTTTAGTGAACCTTGGTCGTCCGTACGGTGTACGTCTCATTGACATCACCAAAACGCCGCAGAATTACAGCGCCATGTCTTACATACGAATTGAGTGGCGCAATTTCATAGAGATGTGGTTCTATAATATTGGTGTCCCTCGCTTTCGTCTAAGCGCTCGTCCGCCAGAGCCGCGAGGGATTGCAACCGAATTTGTGGCCTTGAGACCACGGGAAGCCGATCCGCCTTTGAGCGCGTCGGCCAACTAGGCACGGTCAAAATCACACGATGCCCGTGAAACTGGCCGCATATTGATTCGAGTTGGCGCTTGCGTGTTTCACAGTATGTAGAGTTTTATTGGCCTTTCCATTCCATTCCCCTTTTCAGTGCCATTTGAATAAGTAATAAGTAGCTTTTATAATTATAGATTTTCAACAGTATGCTCTGGCCAGGCGCGTATCAGGGAACGATTGGATATACTTTTTCTTCGTCTACTTGATACGCGCCGTGGATGTGGTTTTGTTAAGCGCTGTGACATATGTAGGCGCGTGATATTACGTTGGTGCGTTTCATCACTCACTTGTTGCCGTGAATTTCGTCGCCTGCATATGGTATATCGACGGGAGGCCTATCAAAACAAGAAAATACCCGCCAGGTAGTCGTTTTATGATGTGCTCTTGCCGTAAGATCAAATGGCAGACAAGGCCATGTCCTGAATATAAATAATGGCTCCCCATTTACAGGATCCAAACGTGGTTTCGGTCTACCATCCCAACACGTCTACGATTCTACTTCCTTAGGAACACATTTCTGCCCCCATACCACCATATTAAGCACACCTTTATAATTTCATTCCACATCTCACATCGCTCAGCCAAGCCTTTCCATCCCAACGCGAGAAGATTGTCACCATGCCTGGCATCATTGGGGACAATGACAAGCACCTCCATGATCTTTTCATGAAAATGAAGGGCGAAGGCGCACGAGAGAATACCACGGCATTATTTTGGACCACCTACTTGTCAAGATTCTTTCCCAACCCACCAATTTCACACGCAGCCGAGCAATATCCCTCCGAGTTCACCTCAAACAAGTCATCCAAAGGCTCTTCAAAACACTCCTCCATGAAGTCCATCCGAAAAACCCCCAGGGTCCAAACCGGGCAGTCCTCCGGGCAGTCATCGGAGCAGTCATCGTCACGAAATGACAAAAAAGACGAAGCACGCAATCTCCAGAGGGTCGACCTCGCCTTCTACATCCGCCAGGATGATACGTCTGCTTTCCCCTTCTTGTTTGTCGAGTTTAAGAGGCCTCACTTGTCAACCGATGCAACCAAATCAAAGGGGAAAGCCAAAAGCAGCGAGCACAGCGTGCCCAGGGAAATTAGCGAGGCTGAAGATCAGGTGCTGGGATATGCACAGGACTGCCTGAGGGAGATTGATGACAAAATTATCGATTTCATATACGTCATGGTAGCTATTGGGCCTAGGTTCCGCATTGGCCGAGCAACGCTTGGCGAGCGCGAGATTATCCCATTGCAACAAGTCGACGATCACCTCGGAGGTACCAACTATATCGAGGCAGACAGCCCCGAGGCGGCAGGCCTCGATAATGTTCTGCGACAAATTTGTGAGTCCACCATTCTCCGACACCAACCAGGAATGTCTCCCTTGGCTTCACAGTCAAATGCAACGTCAGCCTATGCCATGCCACAGCCGCCCGCGCAGATCATAGGCACCATTGACCAAGGCCCGATGGGAGAAAGCAGAGGTGTCTTTGAAGCCCAAACGAGCGATCACTATACACGGCCAAGCATGTTATCAACAACTCCACAGGCAGGCCAGCATGCGGATTATGGCGGCGACTACCATGCCTCCACGAATGGCACGAATATGTCAAGTGTGGCATTCAATGCCCACACATCTGTCGCCGGCGGTTCGACTCAAAGCCACGCTTTTGATCCGGCATATGAACCAAGTCAGGAAGACACAATGTCGTGTCACCCAGAGACCGTCAACGTCAAGTGGAATAAGCATAGAAGGGGCGAGTGGAAAGCCACATTCACTTCTTCTGCGGGGGTGGAATACATTGTGCCGGAAAGTCAGTGGATGAATGACGGCTCCGTCTATGTATACCACCATGTTTCATTCGTGACAGTCAGACGTGATCTCACAAAGCCGTCGTCCCGGCGTTGATGGACTCGGGATCTGCGGATATATTCTATACGCATGGTCGACCCTCTTACCTCTATCTATGAGAACACCAGTGTCTCTCTGTCATTATCTCCTTCATGATCTTTCATATATGCAGTGTTTGCCTCTTGACATGTTTTGTTTGGCTCCTTTATCTTGTTTTGCTTACCAAAGTCTTGTGCTATTTCTGTTTTTTTTCTTTTCTTTTTATTTATTCTAGGTAGTTGTTATTACAATCGCAATTTATGAAGTCGTCGAACCGCTACTGTTTATTGTCAAGAATACCCTGTTTCAATACGAGACGGTCTATGTTTGGTGGAAAACAAGTATTGAGTTTGTCTCGCTGGTTGAGAGTCTGTGTCTGAAATAGAGTTCGTGCATAGCTTGTTGCGATTATTAAACTCAGAGGTTGAATACGTATGTCATGTATTAGGTAGGTAACTGGTGGTTACATTGCATGTTTATATTGAAATTTGAAAATCGAAGCACTGTCTCAGTGGAATTCAAAAAAAGAAGAAAAAAAATTAAAATAATCTCGATTATTTTACCTAAGTCACGTACTATCCGTTGCGGTTTCATTGACGTCCCTCAATTTTGTCTAAGCGCTCGTCCGTCAGAACAGCTTAGGATGGCAACTGGATTCATGGCCCTGACAGAATGGAAGGACAAGTGAACGATGCGCATGTTTTCTACCCACCTAGGCTCATTTTCAATAACAAATACCCAGTTTGGCTTCAACTCCGCTAGATTGAAGTTTTTGGAAAGCTTACGTATCTCACAAAAAAAGGTACCTCGGCAGTTTGCATTATTTTATTTGTTCTTCTGCTGTAATTATCCATGGTCAAGCGTGCATGCGTTGGCGCCTGATTTCGCTTATTGTTCCAATGCCGTAGCTCAGTTAAGCGGCGAGTACGATGATGGTTGCCTGCAGACTACGGACCCTACCTGTTAGAAGAAGGTGTCATTCGTTTCCTACCTATGTGAAGCATACCTATGTCAAAGAGAATGGTGTGTCGGTTGCGGAAGGCAATGACAATATTTGTCCTTCGACTAAAACATGAACTCTCCAACTCTACCCAAAACATAATCACCGAGGCCCTAGACATACAAGCTCAAAGCTATCTTATTCATTGTTTTAGTTTAGGTACAGGAGTTTTTTGTTTTGTTTTTAATTTTTTTAGCTGGCTTATTCTTTTTCACTCCTTTTGACCAGGCTACCTAATAACTCTCATACCGTCTTCTCGATATTATTTCTCTGAAGGAAACCTGTCACCATCCCCGGTATCGTTCCAGACGACGATTGCTGCGTTAAGTTTGCCTTCGGGGGCATGAAGCAAACTGGCTTATGCAAAGACAGAACAGGCGCATTTTGGACCAACTAATTAAGGCAGTTCTTTCCAACGACACACTGTGCAACAGGATTGGTAACTACGCATGCCATTCTGTCAGCCCGACATCAGACGACTACCCCGCGGAGGCTACCTCCAGCAACTCGTCGAGACTTTCCCCAGAGGAAGCAATGGACACGAAGGACAACCAAAATCAAAAACAGAACATTGTCAAAATCGACCTTGCCGTCCATTGTCGCGAACCATCGTCACGAACGCTTGTGCCACATTTGTTGAGTTTAAAAAGCCAGAATGCGACACCAGCAGCACGAGTGCTCATTGTGCTGAGCTAGATCCTCACGCAAACGAGATTGTCCGCAAAGCTCGCTGTATCATGCGAGACGAGCTTCTTCATCAAATGTTTGTTATGGTGACTGTCGGCTCGAGGTTTCGAATTGGTACGGCAAGAGATACATTGCTCAGACCGGCAGGGGGCGTTGAAGAAAGGTCACTCGTGATATTTGGAATCTAATGCATAATCTCAGATGGAGCAAATGAAACAGAAAATTGTGCAATGAATGACATCATTGATTTCTATGCTGCGCCCTATTTGTCAAAGTGGAAGAAGTTCACATCTCTGTTGCCCTGGGAGCTGTATTTCATGGCGATGTATCCGCGGCAGGGGAAGCTTTGAATCTCGGTGAAGGCCGTATCACCTGGAGGACCAACGGATATGCCAGCCCAGTAGGTGCGTGGTCGGATGGAGAAGTGGTCCACTCGGCGAACAGCCGGAAGCGCCTTTCGGAAACCAAAGTTGACCTTGTTGGTGCGACGCTGTCCCAGATCATCATCGACCACGATAGCTGCACCGAGCTCGCCGGGATAGGACTGGTTCTTGCGTTTGGCTTTGTGATGGAGCTCCTCGGGGATGAAATTGCCAAGAGCAGCAGAAGCGCGCTCCGTCGATGGATCATAGTCGATGAGGATGCCAATGATGGCACGGTACGGTTTGCCATGATGGTCGGCGTTCCAGTAGTACGGGGTGATGCGGGCGATGTGGTCCAAGTGGACGGCAGCAGACTCGTAGCCGCGGCAGTGGCTGTCGGTCGTGTAGGGACTGGTGTAGTCGATGACCCGCGGAGTGAGAAACATGGGGCCCTCGCTATGGGGCGGATGGGTATCGGCCGACTCAAAGGCCAGGCGCTGCATGCCCTCCGTCATCAATTGGTAGAACATGCGGCCAGGTCTGTGGTAAGGAAGCGTGGCGATGCGGCCCAGTTGTCGGTCTTCAAAGTTTATCTCGGTCTCTGAATCGTCTTTCTCGTCATCGAGGTCTTCCTCGTCATCGAGGTCGTCGTCGTCCCTGCCAAACGTAGTGACGAGCGTATCATCTGTCCGTGGGACGGCGCCGTCCACGACAAAGTCGCGACCGTGACTCGTGTGCAGTACGATGAAATCCATCACCCCCTCGTCTTCCTCGTTAAAGCCAATATAGACTGCATAAATGCGCTCAGCCGCGGCAACGGGAAAGTAGTACACCATTGTCTCCACGCCCGACGGGCCGTAAAGTATGTCGGGAATGCTGTGCGGGTTCTGGTCTCCTCGCTCGTCGACCAATGCGCCCAGAGCATGGAACGAAAACGTGCGTCTCGCACGATGCATGGTGACGGCGTAAGCTGTTGTCCCGGCCGCATTGAAGAGAGTGGAGACCATGAGATGGTCTCCGCGGTGCAAGTCGAAATTATAGGAATGGATGCCCAAGTAGCAAATCGCCGTTAACTTATCGAGTGCGCGATGCTTCATGGGAACATCCCACACGAGGCGGGCGGACAGGAAGACAGGCGACTGGCTCCTTTTCAAAATCATGCTATGGATTGTGTTGAATGTGAAAGGGTCGTCGGCGAGCGCATCGAGTTCAAAGTCAACGCAGTACATCGAAAGCTCCGTATCGGGTGATAACTCGGGCCAGAGTCGCTTCGGTTGTTCAGGCACATAGAACCCGTCTTGGGAATACTCGTCGTCTTGGGAATACTCGTCGTCACGCATGGTGGCAATGCGACGAAGCTTCATGCCCTAGTATGAAATTGTCAGTTGATGCTTTGTGAGAAGGGCAAAAAAAAAAAAAAAAAAAAAAAAAAAAAAAATAGGGGCCGGGTTTCTTTCTTACATCCGATATGGGGCACAGAGGGTCACCACGTCGGATCGGGGTGACTCGCCAGAAACCGCCCTGGACCAGTCCCGGGTCGATGTCTTGTTCGAGGGAGTCTGCACAGATAACCAGTCGGACGCCGAGGTGGTCCGTATATGTATACAGCACGGAGTCTTCGGAAACGCTGAATATGTCCGGCGTGTTTTCCATGGGCACGGATGGCCGGTTGCTCCCTCGTTGCAGTTCCGGTAGTCTCGTGTTGCTGATCCCCGACACGTAGCGCACCCTGTCGATCGTGATGTAGGTTACCCACACTGGACGTGTTGTTTCAACGCTGCCGTAGTCTCCACGCTGGCCGATCGCTTCCATTGGAATCTTTGGTGCTTTAAAAACACCAGGGCTCTTGTCCCGGTTGTCGTCCCACACTTTGCGCAGATGGAGCGTCGCATACGTCTGTACAAGCCCGTCGTCGCCGGCGATCATGGAAATGATTTCGGCCGGCAATGTGGGAAGGCCTTGCACAGCTGCTCCAGTCGCGGAGCCAACAATCTACTGATGCGCTGTTTGCGGGCGGCATCGTCGCGGCTTGGCTGAGGGGGGGGGCTGAAAACGCCGGCATCGCACACCTCCTGCGGTGGTAGGTTGCCACACCAGGCACGCAGACACGCCTTGTGATAGAGCGTGACCGTGGCGTTCTCGTCATACGAGGCAAAGTCGTAAGTCGAAGTGCCCTTCATGCCATCTTGGCCGACGACGAGCGAAAGGTCATGGCCGTTGTTTGCATAGACGGTGAACCGACTGGCCCCAAAGGATTCACGCGGGGTATAGAACTTGCCATTGCCATCTAATTGAGGCAAGACGAAAGGAGAGTTCGATGCGTCAGCGAAAACGAAAAAAAAAATAGATTGAGCAAATTGCATAAAGCAAAGCTCACCTGCAACAAAACGGTCGCCTTTGGTCAAGGGGAACCAGCACAAGCCGCAGCGAGCCACGGCCAGGCAGCGAGTGTACTCTTTATCGCCGCGCCCGAAACTGCTCATTTTGAAACCTCGGTATCTTTCACTGTCGTCAATATTTGATCATGAAATCAGTCAGATGCGAGTGCGCCTCCTCACCTCGAAGAATCCTGGTCCAAAATCGCAACTAGGCGGGGACGCGGGTCGGAGTGTGGCGCAATGCCGACTGTCTGCATAAAAGCCCACTGCCGATGTATGCTTTCATGGGTAAGTTTTCACCGCCCATGACCCTGCCGCGATATCGCATTACCGATGCCCCAGCACAAGATTGTGGCGCTTTTTTTTTTTTTTTTGACTTTTACAACCCATATAATTTTTTTCCGAGATGGTTCTTCCATGTTCGTAAGAAATAAAAAGAAATAATAATTAATAGGCATGCAGTGCGCTGAAATACCTATCAAGGGCTACGTTCTATAGAGTTTGAATAAAGGGTGGATAACAACAGAGCAGGCATAAAACGGTAAAGCAGTGTACGAAAAAAGAAGCAAAAATGGAAGACAAAATTAATCATATGAAAAGGACATCAACAACAAAAGAGAAAAGATACAATAATAGACAAATTGAAAAAAGCAAAAAAAAAGGGAAAGAAACAAAACTCATAGAAATGTGTGCAATAAAAACGTGCAATATTAACGTGCCCTCTTAAACTCTCAAATCAAATTGACCAATGTACACGACGTCCCTTCTTAGACTGACTTCGACTATCTTTCTTGCTGGAGTGCTTTGATTTCTTGGAGTCGTAAAAGTCATAGTCTGTATGGTGACGGCGGACAGCATCTTCGGAGCGGTGCAGCCGGCTGGTGACATCAGCAAGGTTTGTGGTCAAACCAGGTCGGCCTCCACGCTCAGTCTTTCTGTCGGTCACCAGCGGTACCTTACACTTGTAGTCAGTGTATTTGTGGTCCCTCGAAGAGTGATCCCGCGATGCATAGCCTGGGGAGATGGATTCGTACTTGTAGTACTTGTAGTCGTACTTGTAGTCGTAGTACTTCTTTTCGTAGTACTTGTCATCGTAGGATCGATCGTACGATCTGTCGTAGCATCTGTCGTAGCATCTGTCGTAGCATCTGTCGTAGTATCGGCTGGAGCTGCGGTACGAGTCGCCGCCCAGGCCGTCGTAGCGACTGCAGTAGCGGCTGCCGCGGGAGTCATAGCTGTTCAGCGCATCATACCGCCGCGGGTAGTACGAGTATGAGGACGACGACGACGATCGATACGGCGTGTACGTGTACGACGACACATGGTACCGCGGCGTCGAATAGTACGTCGGCTCGCGGTAGCGCGGCGTATTGTAGTCGTCGTAGTGACTGACGCGGATGCGAGTGGTCGGCATGGTGGATGGTGTGTCTTGGGTCGTGGAGCGCGATCGGTAGGGCGATGATGCGCGGTACGTGCTTCGTGAAGAGGAGGCAGCGTCTACAGAACGAGAGCGTCCTCTGGATTGTTTGTTCTCGCGGCGGTGCTTGAGGTATTCGCCGACACCAAAGTATGCGGCTTCCGTGGCAATTTTATGAGTGAGCTTGCGCGGGTTGACAAGCGTGTCTTCGTCTTCGTCTTTGGGCCGTATGGGCAGCAGCTTGTGCATAGAATATCCAGTGGCAGCTTTGGCAAAATCCTGGATGCGGTCGTCAAGGCTGATTGTCCTTTTGCTGGACTTGTCCGGCATTGTGCTCTTTGTAATGGGATTGACGGCTGAGATTGGCGGCGACAATCCGGCTTTAAATATTCAGATTTGTCTCACCTCTCTCTCTCGTGTCGTTCGTGACAAAGTGAAGATGAGGCCGTCAAAAGTCATCTGCAAGGCTGCCAAATTCCCTTTTCGGCAGAGGCCTTCCATCCACGTGCGACCACATATTCACTGATGCTCATGGAAGAGCAAGGCCGCGAAAAAATATGGCCTCGATGCTGGCAAGGCGGTCTCCATATGGCCGCCGTCGCTGGTCGTGAGCAGGTCCATAATTCACTTCGTGGCCGTTTTCGTGACCCGAGGCATGTCCAGCAGCAGGCAACCGCGCGCGGTACAAAAGTAAAAATTTTGGGCAGTTCCTTTTATGATTTACTCTGTAAAATTCAATTAGTGTCGCCTTTGTCACAAGCTGTTGGTTTTTGTGCGCCGTTAGTGTTTGTTGTTGCCGATGATTTCTTTGTGGGTGCACTTGTCTTACATGGCACACGTGCCGGGCATCATTCACTGCATCCTGCACACCACTATTGCCGGGCTTGGCAGCGTCACATTGCGCTGATCTCCTGCAAAATTGCCGCGTACTGTCTGCAAGGCACAACTAGCCGATAGGACGTCTGGTACTTTTCCGGGGGGAAACAATCAAACAGGGTGCAGATGACAGCTGCAGTTTGGTCGCATGCTTTCCGATCTCATGCACGCACAAACCACCCCATCACTACACACCTTTTTTTACCAGGTAGTACAGAACATGCAATAAGATACACAAAATACAGCACGTGTAACCAGGCAGCGGAATTCTTAAAAGGCCATCACCGTTAATTGCGGTAGCCTTGTCACTGCTGTCATTGAGGCCGGAAAAGTGGGGCTCTTGGTCGCGGCCCGGCCCCGACCCGGCCCCGGCCGGCACTAATCGTACTTGTGACAACGAGCGGAAGGCTGAGCTGGCAGTTCCATGATTTATGGGTGTTTTTCTACACAAGGCTATCAAAACCTAGCAAGGAGAAGCAAGGCTGAGGATTGCTGCTGCCTGTTTAGGCTTTGGGCTTTGGCTTCACGAGGCTGCCGCTTTCGCTCTCTCGGCCTCATGTCTTTGTGATATCGTCCTTTGGGCATCAATAATATTACATTTCTGCCTTGACGTAATTTCTTTTTTTCAGTTCGGTTGACATTACTCATGACCATGTTCTAGCCGGGTTTTATGACTCGCCCACAATTCTATTACAACACTGACTGCAAGCTATCGACGCTTCAGACTGCGATGCGGCCCGGGAATAACAGATATTTGAGATATCCATACTTCTGTTATTCTTGTTTTTATATGAAAGACAAATCACCGGACGCTACCTTCTTGGAGTCATATTCGCCTCGTCGTGTGTTGGCCAGGCACTGAATGGCCTTTTCGGTCACGATTGCCTCCGACTCTTTACTAATTCCGCTCCCTATTCCTTGCTTTAAGTATGGGAGACGGATGCCTCCGTTCAATATTTACGGGCGCCCTTTAATATTTACCAACTATTTGACGAGCGGTTAGATAAGCGAAAGAAAAAAAAAGAGAGAGAGATAAAGAGATGATGTTATTCTATCTATGTGTACGAGGTACAAGGCAACGGAACATGAAGTCCCGATGCCTATACGAATAGGAGTTTGTAACCCGCTTAACCAGTTTGTTTTGTACACTAGTATAGAGGGAATACATGGCTGCGATCTTGTTCGCCTATTTATTGTCTATAGGCTTCTATAATATGATCTTGAGAGGGTTCACGGGATGGACGAGCATCTGCGGTAGCGTCGTGACGCCATCTTGGAGGCCGGGTACGTGGGCCAAGAACTGAGGCGGTGCATGGGAGCCTTCCAAGTATGACTGTCTGCACTCATAAAAGTATTGCGTCAGACGATGGGCGTCCTCGCTGTCTGCATCGATGTATCCTTTCCATTGACCCATGAGTGGTAGCGGCCGAATCTCATGGAAGCCCGTCTCGACCAGGCCGACTTTAAACTCCGTTCCAAAGGCAATAATAACGACCATCCGCATTGTCTTGAAGTATCGCAAAGCGTCATGGGCACTGTTGATGAACTCGTGCTCGGCTAGTTGTCGACGGATCTCTATCGGTTGCTTGTTTTTGTCCGTCTTTGGTTGTTTGCACAGCATAAAAATAAATGGCGTCAGATGGGCCTCTCCATTGGCAGCCTCTCTGCTCGTTTGCACAGAAGTGTCCACTGGGGCATTTTTATGCATCTTGGTAGGACTGCATCTCCCAGTGACTGTGAAAGACAAGCCACTGAGAAATATCTCGCTCAAGTAAAAGTTCCAAAAGGTCCGCATGCCCTCCCTGCCGTTGGCTTCGACACGTTCATAGAGCTCTCGGAACAGGCCAGTATCGGGAACAATTCCACGGGGCATGGTGAATATTCCCTTGGAGATGGTAAAAGGAATGTTTCGACAGAATGTTGGTAAATTTGCGACAAGTGTTGAAAATTTGAATGCGTTGAAGGATATAAAAAGTGAAGACAAGAGCACCTTATCGTTCGAGTCTGTTTTTTTCTTGTTAATTTTTTTTTGTTGCCAATGTCTACTGAAAGTCTTTTCTCACGAGAAAAAAATTCGGCCTACTATATATTTATGTTGTAAGGCAGCTGCATCATGTCTGTCAGCCTAGGTACACATGGCTCAATTTTGTTAAAGGCCTTGTGATGCGGTCGCTATAGGCCGCGGCCTGGTTGCCTGGCTGTACTTGCATGGCGGCTCGGTGGACTTTGAGAAGAGCATGCTGTTAGATTTTGATGCTTTTCTACCACAGGGTACCATCGGTAGCGCCTTGGGCACCAGCCATGCAAGAGCCATCTTACGATACCTAGTCAGGCATAGATCATTGGCAATCAATGCTCAAGTCGGTAATGGAACGCCAGTATCTTTAAATTTGCAATATGAATATACATTGCCGTGATATGAAACCCACATAGTGGCTGTGTTACCATGGTGGCATGGCGGCTATGGACGTCGCCAGATGTCATAAGCGCCGAGTTGCCTACTTGGGATGTGGGGGTATTACAACGGAACGTGAATTTGGGAGGTATGTAAGTACAGGAAGGAAATGCTCGGAGGGGAGGGGAAAAACTTTCCAATGCAAATAATAGAAATATAAAATATATAATAAAAAGCATGCGATATTAGGCCACCGCGACATTTTCAAGTACCTGTGATTCTAGAAAGTCTCATTGTTCGAGTGACCCTTTGCGTGTTGCCGTGCATACAGCGAAATATTATTGTACCAGCACCTCATCAAGTTGCATTATTAGACAAGGCACGTGTGATGAACAGCGTGGGATTACCATGTATCTCATCTACATATTAATCAACCATCAAACTCCGCAGACCGGTGTCCTTCGGCGGACTGTCACTCTGGTAAAACTTCGAGCTGAGACCATTTGTCCACATCTCAATGTATCCACGGAATGGAATGGGGCTCCATGTGATTCCATTCGCGTTCTTCGGCGGCATGGTCGCAACTCGGACCAGACATCCCCAATCGCAGGACAAGTCGTCTAGTCTACCAAAGTAGAGCACTGGTGCAGCCTCGCCGCTCTCGTTACCACCCGCCGGTGTCAGGTCAATGGGCCGCCCGATTCGATCAAGCCTGATCTCGCCGAGCACAGCGCGGGGCGTGCGAGAATTGCCGTATTCGATCAAGAAGCCGCAGATGTATGGGCTTCTCTTCTTTTTTCTGGATTTGCGATCTTTGTACGACGGTATGATGCGTACAGCATCATCAACGCAAACGGTCCACACAAAGGAGCCGATTGTGCCCACGTAGTTAGTGCGGTGCAGTCGTTTGTGGACAAAGACTACTGGCAGTGGCAGGTCCGCGGTCTCAGACATTGAGGTACCTCTGTTGGCCACCGGCAGTGGCTGGACTGTCTCGGGCTGTTGCTCGTGACTGGTCTGCGATATGGATGGCGGCAGCATTGTGAGGGCTACACAATGCAAGCGGCCTTCTGCCGGGTCAAAGAACACTTGGATGGGCTTGTCCTTGGGCAGATGGGAAACGAAGCGGTACATGTGGGCCGAGTCGATGACTGCCTCGGGCGGCGTAAAATGCCAGGGCATGTCTGAAGTGTGATAGGGACGCATCATGGGATCTCGCAGAGAGATATCCGGACCCAAAATCCAGTCGCGACCCCGATTTGTGCGGAACATGAGACTGATGTCGTCACCAGGGGTTCGCCAGCGACGATAGAGGGCGACAAACCGTTCGCCATCCTCCATGGGGAAGTAGCTGCACACTTGGTGATACCCGTCTGGTGGCGATTTGGTGATAGGGTGGAAGAAGCTGCGGTGTTCTTCTGCCGCCAAAGACGAGCCGGGAAGTCCCTTGTGCGCCCGCATGGCAATGATTCCACAATCAAGAACAGCAGAGTACCCTGTTGTCTCGGGATCGTTGAGAACGATGGATCTCATGCGGTGCCATAGCCGAAAGCTGTAGCCTTGGTATTTCTCCTTGCCGTTACGCGACGGTCTGTAATGGATGACGTGAAGAGAAGCCAGCTGGCGCGGCGATACGGCCATTGGAAAGATCATGTTGTACAAGAAGTGTTGCCTGAGGGTATCTGTCCTTGGATTTCCCGTTTCTTCTGGGTAGACCTGGGGTGCTTTGAGTGTCTCGCTGGCTACCCTCCAGTCTGGATTCGGGCAGAACTTGATGGTGCGCACCTTGATTCCCTGTGCCGGGGATATGTTAGCGAAGTACGTTACCACCAATCCATCTCCCAAACATACATCAGATTGGATCTCAAGAGCTTCCATGTTCTCCAAACCCATGGTAGCCCACCAAGCGTCCGCCACGCGAGTCTTTCCGGACAGATCTTTCTCAGGGTCAGACGGTGCCAGCAGTTGTCGCACTCCGAAATGATTGCTGAGAATGTAGAGTACCCCACCAGGCGGAATGTCGAGTCGTTGCGGTCGAAGTAGATGTGATCCTGACGTTTCCGCAGCATCTGTCGGTGGCGCATCGTTGGACAGACTCGCGACGTAGCGAATGCCGTCGACGGAAATGTATTGGATCCAGATAGTGTGTGCGATGTCGACAAAATAATCACTAAAGTTCAGCTCACGCTTCTGCCCTGTCGTCCGATCCGTGGTCGCCTGCTCCACAAGGCATTTGACGGATTGGGAGCTGCAGAGACGCAGAAAATATTCGTCGTCCAGCACCATGTAGGCAATTTCGAGCGGAAGCTCAGGTAGTCCTTCCTCCCGAAAGCCCTGTATCATACGCCGGGCTAGCAGAAATTGAGTTCGCCTGCGACGACGCTCTTCGTCCGGAACACGGGCAGGAGGATACGTGTATGAGTTGGCATGCAGGCAAGTGCTGTCTTGGGAGTAAACATGCGCAGCCTCGATGGGAATCGCCTTGGGGCCAACCCATGGCTTGAGGCACCGTTCGTGGAACGCCACAGCCCGGTCGCAGGAATACCTCTGATTCTGTTCATCCGTGTGGAAACTGATGTTGATCTTGCGCTTGTAGTCCAGGACCTGTGAGGATCTATATTTGTAGACAATGGACGGTTTGCCGTGGAGATCTGTCCACTTGGGTAAGTCATTGCTCGTTGCTGTCATCTTATGGGCTCGTCATCTCGCACATACCTGCAATCAATCGGTCGCCTTCGCAAAAGACATAGCGGCAGAGGCCGCAGCGCATGGGGGAATAATACCAGTATTTGAATTCCACGTCGGGGTCGGAGTAAGAATCCTCCGACGATTCGTCTGTATAGTTTGTGTAAGGCGCCATGGTACACGTCGTTGAAGGCCAATCGGCGGCGCTCGTTCAGTATTGTTGAAGCAGAATGGCCGTCGATGTTGAGAATTTCGAATGGCGAACGTGGAATTGCGGTGTGGCACTGACGTCGCTAAGTGGGCCCCTGAAATATAGGTGATTCAGAACGTCATGCGTTGTAGTCGAGGAGGGGTAAAATGGCTTCGATCAGAAGGTTTATACAACACCTAAACGGAGAAGAAGATGAAAAAAAAAATAGAGAACAAAAAAAATATGGCATTTCACGGACAATATAAAAAATACCGATGCATGCCTGAAAGATGTCACCCTGGTCGTTGGACCTTGAGAGATCGACGACATGTTGGCAGTGGAAGCGAACTAAGCTATCCATTCCGTGGTTCGGTCTGTTGCAATACGGGCATTCAAGCTTATCGTCGAGGTGGCCAGTGTTCTTTAATTTGGATCATTTGTGTTCGATTTTTATGTAGCTCTATTGTATGTTGTCTATTTATTTACATCTTTTGCCTCTTAATTTTTTTTCCACCCCTGTTTCCACTGCTTTGACTCATCTCTAAATTTTGTCCCTCCAACTGCCACGAGAGCGACGCATGCGTGCCAATTTAGCGCCCGAAATAAGCAGCGCACCAACGACAAACACGGATGCCGCAAATGCCTGGGCAGCTGTGTAGCGGCCGTCGAGGGCCGTAATGATGGCTCCCGCAACGGGTGGGCCGCCCAAGACGGAGATGCCAATAAAGGTGAAGCCCATGCCCAGCCGCTGGCCGAGCTTGGAGACGTCGGGCGTGAGGCTGCTGGCGCCCATGGGGAAGCCCGCCTGGATGGTGCCGGCAAAGATGCCAAAGATGGGCACCCAGGCGTAGACGGCCTTTTGCGACGAGACGGCCAGCCAGGCGTAGCAGAGCATGGCGCAGATCAGGGACAGCGGCACGGCGAGGTTGACGGCACCGATGCGATCGGACGCGAGACCGACGCTGATGCGGCCGATGGCGCTGATGCCGTTGAAGAGCAGCAGCAGGTTGAGCGACTCGGGCAACGAAAACGGCGGCTGGACGACCGTGCGGCCAAAGGAGGCAATGTAGTACTGGACGATAAAGCAGCCGGCTGTGTTGAAGACCATGCCCAGGCAGTAGAGAAGAAACTCGGGCTCGCGGAGGGCGGCCCAGTCAAAGAGATCGTCCGTCTTGCGCGCGCGCTCGCGCGGCCGGATCAGAAAGCCGGCGCACAGCATCAGCGGCAGCTGCACGAAGAAAATGGCGCGCAGCGTCCAGGGGAAGCCGACGCCGGCCATGGGCAGCAGCTGGCGGGCCATGGCCGGGTAGACGAGGCCGCCCGTGACGCTGCCGCACGAGACGGTGGCAATGGCGAAGCCGCGCTTTTTTGAAAAGAACCGCGACATGACCGACATGGCCGGGCAGCACAGGAGACCGCCGCCGAGACCAATGGCCAGGCCCTGCGCCAGCATGAGCTGCCAGTATTCGGTGCAGAACGAGGTGGCCATGATGCCGCCCAGCAGGCAAGCCGTGCCCGCCCAGTACAGCTCGCGGTAATATCCCGCATCGCTCAGGCGGCCGGTGAAGGCGCTGAGGAAAAAGTTGAGAAAGACTTGCAGGCTGCCGATCCACGAAATGGTCGACGGCGGCAGCGGCGGCTGCAGAAAGTCGGCATAGAACGTCTGGAAAATGCCAAAGGAATTGATAAAGCCCCAGGTGTTGGCAAAGACAATGTGCACCAGGATGCACGTTCCCCAGGCTGCCCAACCGCCATCGGGAGGCGGCCCGGCATCTTCTGGTGGCTCTGGAGGGAAGATGAGACGGTGCAGGAAAGTGAGGACCCGGTTGGAGCGCCGCGGGGTTTCTGCGAAAGTCTCACTGGCGCTACTGTTTTGCTCTGTGGGCGTTGCGACTGGTGAGAATTTATCGTCGCCGCTCCATGACGGCGATTCCACGTCGGACGTCATCTTGAAAGATGTATGCTCTTCCTTGGCGGATTGTTTTGTTTTTGATTTTGCAAATTGGAAATGGAAAACGCCATTATTTTGTGCGATTTGCGGGCTTTTTTTTTTTTCTTTTTATTATTATCATCCTGATTATTCTAATTTTTGCACTGTTTCTTATCATCCTACTTTGATTTTCATCCTTTTTCCTGTTGATTTTATCCTATTTGGTGTTCGTTGATAACAGTGGTGACCCGCAAAATCCGGGGCTACGGCCGGTCCCGGAGCGGACGATACTGCACCGAACTCTGGCAGACGTTGTAAGTGGGGCAAAGCGAGATTAGTTCCCGATATGGGTGAATGCGTACCGAGATGTATATCGGAACATCTCCTAGCGTCGAACTCAAAATGTAAACCAAAGAATTGTACGTACTTATATTCTTCAAGAACCCTCTATTTATCAATAATACTAGACGTTGCCGAGCAAGGAAAAGTAAACTAAATCAAACGATAAGAGCGCACACTAAAAAAAAAAAATAAAAATAAAAAAAAAAACTTAAAGTAGGTTTTCCTCATCTTTCTACCGCCCTGGACTCAGGCCCTCGGTACTCCAATAGCTATCGGCTAGTTTTCGGCGTCGTTCAACGACACGACGAGCTTTGTGGCGGATACACCCTCGGCGACTTTTTCCACCGCGCTCTGGATATATTCGAGGCCATGGCCAACAATCGTCGGCGACGGTGCTGCTTTATACGCATCGGCCGCCAGTGCCTCCGACAAGAAGCCGCCCAGGATAGCACTCATGAGCGGCTGGCTGTCATGCAAATCGTCAATGACCTTGGCGCCGACGCCGTCGGGCAGCAAGCACGTGGGAGGAAGCTTCATGGTCAGTGCGAGGAAGGGAGGCCGGTCCGAGGCAGGCTCTGCACTCTTGACAACGGCTGCACAAATGGCCACAACATCCGGGAAAGCAGACGTGCTGGGAGGACCGCTGCAAAATGCGCCCGGTGTCGTCTTTCCTGCAAACAGTGCCTTGAGATCAGCCTCGATGGTCGGCGAGGCATAGTCGAGCACGTGCGATGCGCCGAGAGCGAGCACGTTGTCAAAATGCGCCGGCGATGATGTAGCCACGACCTCATAGCCAGCCGCCACGGCCATCTGCACGGCATGGGTGCCAACGCTCGTCGATGCACCCCAAACCAGAACAGTCTGCCCCGTCGGCGTCGGCTTCAAAGAAGGCCGCGCCAGTCCGAGGTACTCGGTGTCAAAGAGTCCCTTGCTAGCGACACCGGCAGCCAGAGGAAGAACGGCAGCCTGTGCAGCAGGGAGCTTGGCGTAGTCGGAGGGAAGCTTGAAGGCCATGTGCTCGCGAAGAGCAACGCGCGCCTGGAAGCCAGATAGGGCCATGCCGGCCACGCGGTCGCCCGGCTGGAAGCGCGTGACGTCGGGGCCAACAGACTCGACAACGCCAGTCACATCCGTGCCAAAGACGCAGTCAAAGTTGTACCACGGCATGGCCGTGTGGGCAAGGCTGTAGATGGTCGCATCGCGATGGTTGACGGCGACCGCCTCGTTGCGAATGACCAAGTAGCCCGCGGGGGGAGTGGCAGCGTCCACCAGTGCGTCGGCAAACTCCTTGACGACGAGCGTCTTGCCTTTTCCCGTGCAAACAGCAGCGCGAACCATGATGGAAATGGTGGATGAGTAGATCAGTAAATCAGTACAAGTAGATGGAATATGAGTCCGATGGTGCTCAGTGAGGATTGTAATGAGGAAGTGGTGGATGGGAATATTTACATTACGGAGGTGACGACTCGGAAGAACCGTATCTGAACTATATATCTTGCGAATATCTCAACAATATTCATGCACAATCATTACTGTCCATGACGACACGATCCATTGCAAATCGAGAGTTAAGCTTAATAATTGTGTATCGTCTGTCGTCTCTTGGAGCATGTCGTCAAAGCAGCTTAAACGATGGAAACTAGTCCAAACAAGGAAATTTCAACAGTTCCGTCACGTTATGTCATTCTTGGCAGCATTATGCTTAACGGAAGAAGCCGTTATTTTGGCATAATTGTAAGCCTCATGGAAAATTAAGTTAACGTGTTCTCTTCGGAGGCTCGGCGATGTTATGTAAGTGGTGTCAATTCGCGAGGATGAAATTTCAATGCTTCGATTGAAACGGTGATTTGAAAGCCTCGCGGGAAAAGGTGCGCCCGATTAAGACGATCTACGGAAAACAACTGCACCTAACCCAGCTCCATTCATGCATTGTACCTACCTAAGATGCCAATTTCTGGGCCTGGACGCGCGCTGCAGGCGCTGGGTACAGGGCCAGAAACTATGAAATTAATATTACAATTGATTTATTGAATATATATTTATATTGGTTTAATTGGTTTTTTTCTTTCTTTCTTTCTTTTTTTTTTTTTTTTTTTGCCCGTTTTCATAATT